>JASAND010014344.1:0-12561 GCA_030248195.1 Trissonchulus latispiculum
ACACCTATGATTCCAGTCGTTTTAACAGTTTTAGGTTGACTCCACTATTAGGCATAGTATCTGGCTTATTTTCACGGGGGGGGGGGGGCACTCGGAAACCTCCCCCTCATTCGAGGTTCCCCCATATATAAATGTTGACCTCCCTCCATAAGCCAAAAATTGCCAGATGTCACCATTTCTACCCTACATTTTCAAAAATTTTTTTTTGAATTTTAACGCCGGAATTTTAACGAAATTTTTGCTAATTTAGCGTAAATACACCCAAACTTTTTTATCATTTCTGACATTTTTTAGCGATTTTTGGCAATTTCTACACAAAAACGTAAAAATTTGCAAACTTTTCTCAAAAACATGACCCCCATTTTTGGTGAGCCCCCCTTCGATGGGGGGGGGGGCAACTTTGAGCCCCCCATAAATTTTGGCCTAAAAATAAGCCAGGTGTATATATATATATATATATATATACAGGGTAGTTTTTAGGGGGGGTTTCCCTTGGGGGGGTGGGTTGGTGTGGGTATCCCCCCAAAATTTTCGACCAACTTTCCCCCCTCAGGTTTTTTGACACAAAAAGCTAAATTTGGCCGAAAAATGGTCATTTTTTGAAAATTTTTTCTAAAAGTTTGACCTAAAATCGAGTTAAAACGGTGCAAAAACGCCTGAAACGTTAAAAACAAGCCTTATTTTGATGAAAAAAGGGATAAATTACAAAAAAAATTGAATTTTTTGGCCATTTTTCGAAATTTCTGAGGTCCGAATTCTGGGGGAGGGGGGTTGGGGCATAGCATAGTTTCCCCGGAAATTTTGGTTAGTTAGTTAAATTTTGGCAAACTTCGGAAATTTGGTGGTCGACCCTCGAAATGTGATGGGGGTATATACCCCCCCTAGCCCTAACCCCCCCCCCAAAATTCGGACCTCAGAAAATTCAAAAAATGGCCTGAAAACGCAAAATTTTCTGTATTTTAATAATTTGTTGTCGAAAAAAGGCTTGTTTTTATCGTTTTAGGCGTTTTTACAACGTTTTAAACCGATTTTAAGCCAAAATTTGAGAAAAGTTTTCAAAAATTGACCATTTTTTAGCAAAAAGGTTGGCCCCAAAAAGTGCTGGGGGGGGTAACAAAAAGTGGGTGGAGGGATAGTCAAAAAAATCTGGGGTGTAAAGTTAGTCGAAAATTTTGGGGGGGGGGAGGGGGAGTATACCTCCCCATCCCCCAGGGTTGGGCGAGACCGAGATTTCACCGATACCGAGACAAGGAAACCGAGACCGAGACAAATTTCAAAAAATTCTTCAACTTCTGGGGGGCTCTGCCCCCCAGACCCCCGTGTGCTTCTTGTGTATATAAATTCTCCATGCTTTGCTTCACTCACGGGATATAGTTGTTTTCCAATTGGCAAGTGAACTAACCTTTCCATACACAATATGTTCTTATAAAACTATTGTTCCTGGATGGAAAAAGCAAATTTTTACCACCCCCCAGAAAAATTTTTCTGCGCCCCCCCCCCCTTTTCAAAATCCTGGATCCGCCACTGCCCCTCCCCCGGAATTTTGGGGGCCCCCATCATAGGTGTAACGGGGATTTGGGTTGGGAGCCCTCCCCGGAATTTTGGGGGCCCCTTTTTAGACCCCCCCCAAACCTCCCCCCAAAAAAATTTTCTATTTCTATTAGGGATCGACCGGAATTCCGGTTCCGGTTCCGGTTCCGGTACTTTTTGGTTCCGGTTCCGGTTCCGGTTTTTGAAAACGTACCGGAACCGGAACCAATTTTAGCCTATTATCAAAAGCAAAATTTTATTAAAATTTTCAAAAATTTTATCAAACTTCTTTAAAACTTTTGAAAAAACTGCGATTCTCTTATAACCAGAATATTATTTATACAAAAATTTTCGCCTGCGGCGCTATTGCATTATATACTTAGAATGTTTTGAATTTGTAATAATAATGTCTAATGTATCGTTGTTATGAATATTAATATATATATTATAAAACAAAAATAATACTTAATAACTCAGATTAGATATCACAAGACCGCCGAAACTTTTAAATTTAAGAGTACCTAATGCTGAATTGAAATTATTGAAGCCTTACCGTCGACCTATGCTATTTCAAAATTATAGAGTGCGCTGTTGTATAATCAAATGCCAGTTTTAGCTTAAATTTAATCTTTTTAATTGTTTAAATCGAGACTGGACTTTAAATATGGACTACGTAAGTTTGTTGCTCTTTGTTTAGTAATTAATCCAGTGCGCAGATCAACAGAATTACTAAAAAATTATGGATGGAACAAATAGCAATGGTTTTTAGAAATCTTTTGATGAAACGTCATTTAAAATTTAAAAATCCTGATGAAGCTAGCTAAACGGAAGTAATTTTGTTTAACTCAAGTTGGAGAAATTGTGCATTTCGGGTTTCTTTGAAACTTGAGAAAAATACTTTTGGCTTTGTATGTTTAATGGATGAAAATTTATATATAATATTTCAATCATGCAAAAACCATTTGTATTTTAATCAGAAAACTCCAATAACTAAGTAATTATACTGAGATATAACAACAAGCTAAGGAATTATAAGCCGATGTTCTAAACAAGTCCAATTTTGTATATATATAGCTGATGTTACCTAAGTTCATAACCAGATTAGATTTACAGTTATACATACAAGAACAGTAATTTTCAGAAAAAGTTTAATTTTGTCTGAAGTACAGAGAGAATAAAAGTAAACTAAAACAGTAATAGATATCTTTTGTTTTCTAAAAATGTAAATGGCATTATTTTTTATTTTGCGTTTTGAAAATGCTGCAACGCTTCTAGTAAAGTTAAATAAACTTTTTGATTATGACTAGAAATTATCAGCCTAGAAAGCCAGATAAAAACTAAACATGTTTATGACTTATTTTGTCGATGGAGCAGTTGTTGGTGCTCGCAAAAATTTTGGAGGAATCAATTTCTATCTACTTATATTTAGCTTAATTTAAAATTCAGCTTAACCAAGTAAGAAGTTAAATTTTATTTGCAAGCAAATGTCCTTTAAGTCAACTTGCATTGATTAAATTATTCATCGAAATTCGTATATAGAATGTAAAAATATAGATGCCGTTTATTCATCGAAAATGTGCTCGAATAATATAAATATAGCATATTCATACCGTGTATAATTAATTTTAAATTTTAAATTTTAATTTTAAAGCTATAATGTAGTAAAGTTTAACTGGGCTATAAGACAAAAATCTCTTAATAAATTGCAAATTTCATGTTCCTGCATTGAAATAACTATATAAAATATAAAGCAAACGTTATTACAATGTTCCAGTAACTATTAAAAAGCGAAAAATTGTGCAAAAATTGTCCAAAACGTCAGAAAAAATTTTCGACTTTTGTAGTGTTAAAGAGCTGGTTCCGGTTCCGGTTCCGGTTCCGGTTTTTTAAAGCCAATTCCGGTTCCGGTTCCGGTTTTTTGGAGTTCCGGTCGATCCCTAATTTCTATGTCAAAAATCGCATTTTCAGCCATTGCTAATGCCAAAAAACAATCAACTATGAAGTAATCTTGACATTAGACAGACGTTTTAAACTCGAAAACTTGGAGCCAAGCCAACATGTTTCTAAGTCTAATATAAGGTCAATATTGATCCAGAAAGTCCATGAAACCGTTAAAAACGTGTATTTCTCGCAATAATAAACACTTTAAGCGTAAAATTTGGACTTTTCTGAAAAATTTTGCAAAATTTACCCTAAAAATAACCAATTGTAGGCCCATTTTTCGTGCCTTCGGCGCGACTGCCCCAACCCCCCCCCCAATTACACCTATGGCCCCCATTAGGGATTGGCTCCGGCTCCGGCCGGAGTTGGCACCTCCGGCTGGCTGGGCACCATAGGTGTAACGGAGATTTGGGGTGGGGGGGCTCCCCCCCAACATTTTCTGGGAGGGGCCCCGTCTGGAGACCCCCCCAACCCTCCCCAGGACCCTCCCCCAAAAAAATTTTTCAATTTTTATGTCAAAAATCGCATTTTCTGCCGTTTGTAATACTAATAAACATCAAATCATGAAGCAATTTTTACATTGACAGTGGTTTTAAACTCTAAAACTTGATTGTCCAGGTGTTTCTAAGTTCAAAAGAAGGCTAATATTCAGTCAAAAAGTCCATAAAACTATTAAAAACGTGTATTTCTCGCAATAACAAGTACATTAAGCCGAAAAATTGGGACTTTTTGAAAATTTTTGCAAAACTTATATACCCTAAAAACACCCTATTTTTGGCCAATTTTCGCGCCTCCGGCGCGACTACCCCCCCCCCCCCCCCCCCCCAGTTGGGGGGGGGGGACGTCATATTTTTTTTCTGTACCTAAAGTGTTTTTGTGAGGGATTTGATCCACGACGGCTGCTGAATACCGGCGAACTAACAAGATACACAACCCTGGCCCACTCTATGAACTCAGTGAGCCAGAGTTGCAGATACAACTCTGGCCTATTGGCAAAGTCGTTTATTCTAACATTATCACACTGATTTTGTGGTAACAGGAACGAAATAACGCAAAAATCGGTTTTTTGAGCGAAAACAGGCGTGGCGCAATTTTTTTCCAAATTACGCAAAAAATTTTGGGGCACTGCGCCACGGACCGCTAAAAGTTCGGACGAAAAAAACACAGGCACCACCGAAGGTTTTTCCGAAAAACCCAACCCTACCTCAAGCGCCTAGGATTATTCTACTGGGAGTCTCCCATATATATAATAAGCGACCCCCGTAAAATTTGCTCCCCCGCAAAGTGGGTGCTCAATTTCGTACCAAATTTTACCCTGAAAAAATCGCTCAGAAGGCCAAATTTACCAAAATTTTCCACTTCGCCCGCCGGAGATTCCTTCTCTCATTTTTTGCCTGTTCCACCACTAAATGCCAAGTTTTGCGGTAAAATCTAACTTTTAGAGTGCATGCCAGAAAAACAGCGCTATTTAAGAAATGTTTTAGGAACATTTTCGACCTCCCCCCAAAAAACTTCCGTGCCCTCGGACTTGCGGGGGCCTGAAAAGCCCCCTCCCAATAAAAACTCATAATGATTTAATCATTAGAATAAGCCCAGAGTGCCCCCCACCTTACATCTATGGCTCAACCTCCAGACCCCCGTCTGTGTTTGACCTTAGACCCCTTTTCTAAAATCCTGGCGGGCCTGCTTAGACGCATCTGCTTCTGTGCATTTTAACATTTTGTAGGTAATTTTCTATAATATCCAATTTGCATCTGTTGGTCTTATATATTTCTCGTCTGGATTATTGATCATGGAAGCTCCCCCGGTTGCTTGCTGGAGTTCTATTCGTCAATATTTCACAGCCAGAGAATGGGAAGGAATTTCTGACTACGAAAAGACTCGATACTGTAATCTGAAGGAGAATTATGAAGTCCTGCTTAAGCTTGGTAGGTTTGCGTCCTTACGTACGTTAGCTGCAGATGAATTATTTTTTCTGGGGTAGGAGTGCAACTGGGGGATGGGCGGGGGGGGGGCTCATTCCGTCCCTGCTGCCGCACTTACTTCTCTGAAATTGACGATGGTGCCTAGTTCATTTGCATACAATTTTGCTTAGTTCTAGGAGTCTGGCATTTTTTTAGTGGGGGGGGGTGGGCCCCCCACTTTTCGGTTCCCCCCTCCACTTTTCGGAGCCCCCCCACTTTTCAGCAAGCCCCCACCCGCTTTTTTGGGGGTCGCCAAAAAGTGTCAAAAAATTACGTTTTTGAGGTCAAATTTTCAAAAATTTTCTCAAGTTTTAGCTAATTTATGGACTTATAAGCTAATTTTAAGCTTAAAAACAGCGATTTTTTGCGTTTTTACCTTAAAAATGCTAATTTTTCGCTAAAAATTTCGGTATATTTTACCTTTGGCTCGCCCCCCCCCCCCACTTTTCGGAAGCCCCCCACTTCCCCCTCTCTAGGGGGGGGGGGCGAAGCTAGAGCTCATTTTAAAATTTACAGAAGTTTGAAATTTTTTAGAGCCATTTTGTGGTTAGCGGAAGCAAAATTTACCTGAGCATTTGTGTGTGCATTTTTAAATTGCATGTTGTAAAAAGTGTGGGTATGGTTGGGCGAGACAGAGTTTTTACCGAGACCGAGACCAGCAATATAGGCTTAAACTTTGTTTCTTGCAGTTTTTAAGATATAAACATACGGTTTCGGTACCTCGTTAGCTAGTTTTCAAAACATATATATATAATTAAACTTTTGCTGAAATTTGATGTTTTCAAAAATTTTCTGGTCTCTGTACGAGACCGAGACTCGCCAAGTCTTTGCTTTAGGGCGAGACGGAGACTCGCAACCCTGTTAAGCGTACGCACAATAAAATAATGCTGAAAAACCATGATTTGAAAACATTGGCGGCTGATGTCTATATATTTATTATAACTCAAGCGTCAGAAAGAAAAGTCTACGTATAGAATTGAAAGCCAGCCACCCCACCCCGCCCCATATGGTACCCTCAAAACACACAAACAATGGTAAATTCGCGCCGAGGGCGCGAAAATTTTTGTTTTTTCTCCTTTTTCTTCTTTCTGCTTCTTTATTTTTCTGACCTTCGAAACCTGACAGGGGGGGCGGCCCCCCCCCCCGCCCCCCCTTGGGTGCGCCCCTGCTTCATCCGTTAGGCCACAGCGGTCGTGGCTTGTTTTCCCCGAAATTTTGACGTGGCTTTTTTCCCGATTGGCTATATCTAAGCAACTATTCACTAACTGTTAAACTTGTCAAGGCAAAGAATTAAAAGTTTTGAAATCAAATTTACTCCGAAGTTTAAAATTTTTCTTTGACTTATGGGGGGGCTGCGTCCACAGACCCCCCGCGTATCTATTTTTCGCCAGCTATCCATACTTTGACACCGCAGTTCGATGAGCATGCAACGTAAAATGACTCTTAACGGCTCTTAACGTTGTTTAAAAGCTCGTAAAAACGCAGTAACTCAAACCTAAAAGCGTTTATAGCCTTATAACGTTGAGACCCAATTTTTGTAATTTTACACAGTCGAAATTAAAAATACGCATTCTAAAATAAAAAATACGCAATATTTACAAAGGTACGATTTTTAAAAACCCATTAAAATCCTCTGATATGTACGCATTTTTTTACAGAATGCAATTTAAAATGCACACACAAAAGCTCAGTCAAATTTTGCTTCTGCTAACCACAACATGGCTCGAAAAAAATTTCAAACAGGTGAAGCTTTTTTAAAAAGAGCTCTGGGGGCTATCGCCCCCAGACCCCCGCGTCTTTCCACTTTATCTTATCATAGCTACGTTGCGTTGTTTAGTTTAGAGTTTTATCAGTTTTGAGTTATATACGTATATACCTTATATATCCGGTGAAACCAGGGTGCCAGCCAGAAGACAATTTTGATCCTTTGAAGCAACAAAAAGTGGTCAGAAAAAATTGTTGCAAAAGAATGCAAAAAATTCTCAACTTCTGGGGGGCTGCGCCCCCAGACCCCCTGCTTACGCATTTCTGAGAATGATTAATTCTATTTAACTACCTCAGCCAATAAAACTAACTACAACATTCTTCTTCTCACGAAAACTTGTGTAGAAATAAATTTAAAAAAATTTCGACATTGTTGCCGCCCCTCCTGTCAGAAAACTCTGGGTGCGCCACTGGAGGATTACAGGCTTTTTATACTGTATTTTTGGCATTTTTAGCTCATTTTATTCCTACCCCCACTAGTGATGAGGGCACTTATTTTTGCTCTGAAAAACCCCAGAACAGCCTCGTCGATTTCTAGAAATGGAAAATTTCGAGAATTAAGGAGGCACGTCATTGTCAGGAGGGGCGTATCCAGGACGTTGAAAAGGAGGGGGTTTTGACCAAAACTTGCTGAAAAGGAGGTGGTTTTGAGTTTGACAAAAATTTACACTTTTTGTAATGGAGTATATATTGATAAAATTTAATTCAAAATGAGGGATTTCAGCCCATACAGCCCATCCATCACCTGGATACTGAACTATTGATGCCAAAAATGATAAAAACAAGGAGATAATCACTAGGCTGAACGAAATTCGTGAACTGTTAAAATTTTTAGAAATTGAAATACTTTCTGCCTTTAAGGCCCCGGCCTCGGTCGTGGCGGCCTCGGTGCATCTCCGGTTATATTATATATATATATATATATACAAGTAACAAAAATGCTCCGCACAAAAGGGGATAATATGTGTGTTGGGCCTATGTTTGTCGTTTAAATTCCGGTTGAGAAAGCAAGTATATAAATCCGACACAGCAAGTTTGGGTGGGTGGTTCTATGGCGAAAGTTGTTCAGTTCGATGCGGGCCTTCATTTGACTCGAAATTTGACCACTTTTGAAAATTTTAATTTTTGACCCAAAATCGCCTAAGTCCCCCACCCCACCCCAACACAGCCCTCTACAGCCACTTTAGGTACGCACTCCTATGACAAACGTTGCTCAGTTCGATGCGGGCTTTCATTTGGTACCAAATTTGACCACTTTTGAAAAATTCTATTTTTGACCCAAAATCACCTAAGTCCCCACCCCACCCCACCACAGCACTCTACAGCCACTTTGGGTACGCAGTTCTATGACAAAAGTTGCTCAGATCGATGCGGGCTTTCATTTGGTACCAAATTTGACCACTTTTGAAAATTTTAATTTTTGACCCAAAATCGCCTAAGTCCCCACCCCACCCCACCACAGCCCTCTACAGCCACTTTAGGTACGCACTTCTATGACAAAAGTTGCTCAGTTCGATGCGGGCTTTCATTTGGTACCAGATTTGACCACTTTTGAAAATTTTAATTTTTGACCCAAAATCGCCTAAGTCCCCACCCCACCCCACCACAGCACTCCACAGCCACTTTGAGCATGCAGTTCTATGACAAAAGTTGCTCAGCTCGCTTAGGGCTTTCATTTGGTACCAAATTTGACCACTTTTGAAAAATTTTATTTTTGACCACTTGACCCCTGACCTTGACCCTCCCGACAGCAAAATGGAACCAGCCCAGCCAAAATGGGTGGGTCGGACGGCAAAACGGACACCGGAAATGAGCTGGAGCGCACCAGAAAACCCCCCTATGGACAAAGTTTTGAGAGGCTATGCCCAGTCCTTAGGGTGTTCTTGGAAGTCGATACCGACTTGACCCTCCCGACAGCAAAGTGGAACCAGCCCAGCAAAATGGGTGGGTCGGACGGCAAAACGGACACCGGAAATGAGCTGGGCGCACCAGAAAACCCCTATGGACAAAGTTTTGAGAGGCCATGCACAGTCCTATATGGTGTTCTTGTAAGTCGGTACCGACTTGACCCTCCCGACAGCAAAGTGGAACCAGCCCAGCAAAATGGGTGGGTCGGACGGCAAAACGGACACCGGAAATGAGCTGGGCGCACCAGAAAACCCCTATGGACAAAGTATTGAGAGGCTATGCACAGTCCTATATGGTGTTCTTGGAAGTCGGTACCGACTTGACCCTCCCGACAGCAAAGTAGAACCAGCCCAGCAATATCGGTGGGTCCGATGGCAAAACTGCTTACGGGAATCAATTCGCCGTGCCAGAAAACCTTTGTATGAAAGAATTGAGCTTTCTAAGTTGAATACACAGCGAGAAATTTCGATTTTTCATTTTTCGAATTTTCACCATTTTTGACCGGCCACTGTGGTCGCATGGGAAGTGATAGAGAAACGAGACTTAGCTATTTAGTTAGTTCAATATATGTAGTTTCTGAATATAAAAAGAAATCGGCTCCAGCTCTTAACGTTCGAGCTGCGCAGCGACCACAAAAATGGTCACTTTTCGCTCTGAGCCGACTTTGCGGCGCCGCTGCGGCGCTGTGGCGCACCTGCGGCGCAAAAAAAGTAGCGATTCTTAAATGGCGCATGGGGTACTACCAGACCCTATACCCCTTTAGGTCTGGCCTCCGCTGCAGATTACGTGAAAGAGGCGGAAAGTCAGGACAATACGACCATTAAATAGGAGAAACCGGAAAAAAAAAACATCGCCGCCATAACCGGTCCGGGGCGCAACTTTTTAACGGAAAGTGATACGGGGCTGAAACTTCGCACACATACTAAACTCGATGTGCTCTACAATTTGCGCATGAAATCTGCGCAGGATCTGCGCAGGATTTTGCGCAGCCTCTGCGCAGCTTATTTTACGGTGTCTCCAGGGACTTTTGACACATATTATAGGGGTCGCTGCCGCGACCCCTATGATACGTAATCTTTTAATTCCAATTTTTTATGAATTCCTGAGGAAGCTTTTGAACCTTCAAAAACATTCTACTGATAGATTTTATGATATATATATCGCTGCGCAGCTTATCATAGGGGTCGCGGTAGCGACCCCTATAATATGAGTCAAAACGCCCCAATGACAGCCTTCAGAGGCGCTGCGCAGAGGCTGCGCAGATCCTGCGCAAATTTTGTGCGCAAAAGAAAGTCCGTGTCGAGTTTAGATTGGAAAATTTCATCCCCGTAGCACTTACCGTTAAAAAGTTACACCCGCCGGCAGTTATGCCGGCGATGTTTTTTTTCCGGTGTCTCCGTTTTACCCTCGTATGTCACCATTTTGTAGCCTCTTTCACAGAATGTAGCGAAGGGATGACACCTATTGTGGTATATCATCAATATATATAGGTTACTGACTTTCGATATATGTGGTCGCCGCCGCGCCACAGTGCGCCGCAGCGCCACAGTGGCGCCACAAAGTCGGCTCAGAACGTCGAAATGGCCAAAAGTATGCCTGGGATTAGCTTCTTTCCAGCTCTTTGTGCAAATACAAACCAGACAAGTTATATATGGTTGATAAGGACATATATATATCCGGATTATGACGTTTGAAGTCGGATTTTTGATATGTTGCGCCACAGCGCCACAGTGGCCCGCCAAAGTTGGTGAATGTTGGGTCCGACTTTGAACTTAGTTTTTTCGCTTATTTTTCAAGATAGACTTTTCAAATCGTGCATATAAAGGTTTTTGGGGACGGAGAATCCATTCCCGCCATCAGTTTTGCTGCCCGATTCACCCAATTTGCTGGGCTGGTTCCACTTGACCGTCTCAGGGGTCAGGTCGGTAACCACTTCCGGGAGGTACATAGTAGGCTTTACTTGGCCTCTCAAAACTTTGTCTATAGGGGTTTTCTGGTGCGCCCAGCTCATTCGCGGTCTCCGTTTGGATATTTGGATATTCCGTTTGGTCTGCGATTTTGGGTCAAAAATAAAATTTTTCAAAAGTGGTCAAATTTGGTACCAAATGAAAGCCCTAAGCGAGCTGAGCAACTTTTCTCATAAAAGTGCATGCTCAAAGTGGCTGTAGAGTGCTGTGCTGTGCTGTGCTATTTAATGCATACGTATATAATGCTTAATGATTCTTTAACGCTTTTATGTCAACGACATGTAAAAAGTGGATAAACAAGAAATAAAAATGCTCCTAAAGAGCAAAGAAAGGAATATGAGTCAACATGGAACATGTAAAATGCTAAATATTGTCGGTTGTAAATTAAGAATAAGACAAGCATGTAAAATGCTAATATTATGAGTCTGGTGAGGTTGGAAAGTGCAGAAGACAAGTTTGTACACGCACCAATATGAGTGCATGCCAAATAGACTCATATTGGCATGCCTTCAAGAAACAATAATGCATGCATCCATTGCGGAATTCTAACGGATATGTTTCTACGCAGTTAAGACGAATAAGTAGCGTTATTGACGTCACATGGATATCCCAACCATGGTCAACATTGTCAACTTTTCTCCTTAGGAAACTGTTAAACCGCTGTTAGTCAACAATGCGCCGACGGACGGATATATATAACATTTTTAATAAGCGTTTGCATAACTCATGTATTCAGAGATTTACAGTTAAATCTGATAACTTTCGTGACAATATACGTATATACGTGCGTAACCTGTGGAGCATCCTGTCATCCACCCTAAAACTACCCTGTCTCGTCTTGCTGACATTAAGTGAGTGATATATAACCGAAATTCGCAACCACTTGCCTTCAGAATACTAATAATGCCAATATGAGTCTATTTGGCATGCACTCATATTGGTGCGTGTACAAACTTGTCTTCTGCACTTTCCAACCTCACCAGACTCATATTAGCATTTTACATGCTTGTCTTATATATTCTTAATTTACAACCGACAATATTTAGCATTTTACATGTTCCATGTCTGGGCTTATTCTAGGGATTTTTTCTTGGGGGGGGGGCTTCTTGGGGGGGCCCCCCAAAGGTCCGAGGGGCAAGGAATTTTTGGGGGGGGGGGGCGTAAAATTTTCGAAAAATATGCTAAAAATAGCGCTGTTTTTCTGGCATATACTATAAAAGTTGATTTTTATAGCAAAAATAAGCAGATTTAGTGTTGAAAAGGGCAAAAACTGAGTAAAAATGTCCGGCGTAGCCGGAAAATTTTTGAAAATTTGGCCTTCTGAGCGATTTTTTCAGGGCAAAATTTGGTACCAAAAGGGGCACCCAGTTTTTTGGGGGGGCGATTTTTGGGGGGGGAACGATTTTTGGGGGGGGAGGGTGTTTATGGGCGCCCCCCCGGGGCCCCCCCCCCCCCACTAGAATAAGCCCAGCCATGTTGACTCATAT
>JASAND010014347.1:0-17999 GCA_030248195.1 Trissonchulus latispiculum
TGTTGTTGTTGTTGCATTGAAGAAGAAGAAGTTATCTTCAGAGGCTTGTAATCTTAAAACGCCTCCTTATGTTGTTTCCAAGACGAATTTTTGGTACTAATTTGGAATTAGCTTGCTATAGTCATTTTGCTAGTATTTTTGATAGTACGAATAGTGCGTAGTCACTTATATACGGTTTTTGTACTACTGATAGTCAAGTTTAGTATTTTGTGCGCACGGATTGCGAGAAGTCACCTTTGTATTGTTAGTCAGTTTTGGTTTTGTTTTTCTTTATTAATCATGATTAATCAGAGTTACTATTATTCGATTTTTACTAATTTGGCATTTACGTATTCTACTTCATTTTGTACTTTTGTATTTTGTATTTGTAAATCGTAATAATATGCATACAGCAAAAAGCCCATAAAAAGAATAATGCTGTAAATATGACGCAGAGAAAATGAAGGCATCTAAAAAGAGGCAAAACGAGTCCTACATATATTAAAAGGACCAATAAAAATAAAATGCCAGCGTCTATAAATATGTGTGTTTAGTAGCTAGGTTTTTGTTTTTTGTTTTTCTTTGTATTTGTTACTTAATTCAGCAAGCTAATTCTGTGTCTTGACCTTTGAATTATGAACTTTTTGAATTTTGAATTTATCGTTAATTCTAAAAACTGTTATAAAGCTTCTTTAATCTTAATTCTGTTATGTTTACTTTTGTATTTTCACTGTATTCTATATTTGCTTTGTAAATTTGGCAGTAGATAATAGCAGTATTTTTATTCTTTATCTTTATTCTAACACCTAATCCAGCTCAAGCCATTTCGGTGGAAAGTAGCTCTTATCTTTTGTAAACCTTCTTTTCTTTTCTATCTTGAATTTAGTTGAAAAGCTCGGACAAAAAGGGTACTCAAGATGTATTTATGTGTTTGGTGTAATTTAGTAGTTTTTTTAGTGAAGTTTTAGTCATTTGTAAAAACGTGATTTTGTAAAAGCTTAGAAATTCTTTTCTTTTCTCTTTTCTATCGACTCTATTCTTTAAAAGGCATTGAATCTCTTAGTTTAATTACGAGTATTTTTATGGTTGTGAATGGTTTCTCTATTTCAGCTATGCAGCTATATTCCATCTCGAGTGCATTCCTTCCAACGGTGCTCAATCTCAAGGCCTTACATCAGCCATCAACTATTTAACTGCCATTTAAAATAGTCTTTAATTTTTTTGTTTGTTTTGTGTGTCAGTAGTTTGTTAGTTATTTTTTTCTATTCTCTTTTTCTGTCTATCTTTCTGTATTTAGTTTTGATTTTGTATAATTTTTGGAATTATTTTAGTTTTGTCAGGATATGTGTTGTTTTTGTGTTTATTACTCTTGGGTACTCGTATTTTTCACCAGGGGATGAATCTGTAATAATTAGAAGTTATTTGTAGTAGTACTTGTGGTTTAGTTGTGTGAGTTTAGGTTATTTTGAAAATTGCTATCTTTCGGACAAACTAAATTTTTTAGTTTTTCTTATTATGGATCTTTAAGTTAGGATTATTTAGGGTTTACTTTGGATTGTTGTGTTGAAATTTGTTTCCTTTAAACTACCATCTCGGAAATGCAATTCATTGGTGCTAAGGGCATTTATGCCAAGGTCCAAGAGTTGAGTTAGAATGGATTGTATTGATACGGTAGTTTCTGTTCTGCTCTTTATAACTGTCTGCTGAATTAGTGAATCTGTAGTTAGTTTGTAATTGTTTCTTTTCTTTGTGCTGTACAGTAATTGAATTTTGTACTGTTAGAGTAAACTACGTATATTATATAAAATGCTCAGTTTAATGTCATGTAATAAGATCCATTGTCAACCTATATTTGTTTGTCTTCTTTCTTTTTCACTGTTGTAAAAGTAACTTGTATTTTTGACTGTGTATAGGATAAATGTCGTATATTAATCTTGTAAAGCAGTGAATTTTTGTATTGTTAGAGCTCTATATAAGTACTTGTATGTGTGATTGCTTTGTGTGTGTTGTGGTTTTGTATGAGTGTGGTTTTCTTTAATAGTGGCTTAAGGGTCTTTATCTTTCTATATTGGGTTTCGTTTGAACTTAGGTTTATTCTTGATTCTTTCTAAATTGGATTTGCGGTTAGTCAAATATTGCTATCAAGTTTACGTTCAATGTAAAACATCTAACTCCTACGTTTCAAGTTTACTGGTATTTTGACTACCAATAGCTACCAAATCTTTCTTTCTTTTGAAGTTCTTTCTTTCACTCTTATGTGGGCATCTGAATGGCGCACCGCACGGTGTTGCTCGGTTTAGGTCCGCTCATACGGAGTTGGAAATGGGACTTTACTTACTTTTCATTCTTTACTCGAATTACGATAGCACTCTCGTTATCTTGGAATTTTATCAGGCTCTAAAATTATTTCCAGGGGGATGATGTTAAAATCCTACTTTACTTACTGTTAATCCGCCCCAAATTACTTTGGTAACTTTCGTGAATGATCAATATAACAGTCTCAGACAGCAACCATCCGATAATATATAAGTTAGCTTAGATGCATATTTGATCAGTTGTTGAGTATCCGTCATCGTGTCCAGTCGGCCTATAGAGCCATTTTATGATTATGATTGCCTTATTTGCCTCTTATTAAAAACTGTAAGTTCTTGTTAGTAAATACCAAGACTCCAACCTTTATTTAATTAGGGTATCTTAGTTAGGGTTACTTCTTTTCGTGAGCGAGTTGCACCTTAGGTTAGGACTTTAGTAGAACCTGCATTCGATTCGCCATCTAAGTGCCGGTTTTGTTACCGGACTGTAAACCGGTAGTTAACAATTCTGTGTGACAACACTTAGAACACAAAGCAGACTGTTGCAAAAACTGCTCACAACAAGCTGCAAAATTATAGCTTTGAATTGTGTAAAGATGGTAGTTTTATAATATCAATGTAAAAGGTTACACTGATTGGTTGACCGTTGATCCCGATCACTTGTTTTCTTGTTTCATGGTGGAAAAATCGAAAACGCTGCAATTTTTGCAATCTCAGAATTATCATAATAATAGACTAATTGTGACTAGTTGTCGAGATTTGGGATTAGATAATGCACAAAATCTGTTCAAACGGTTGCATACCTTTGCAATCAGTTAGCCGACCATGCTTAGCTGCCGGCACACTAACCTCGGACGAAGCCAACCAGTTTCCATCGGATCCTCCAATAGCATAGACTTTCCCACCAGCGCAGACACCTGCCACAAAAGTTCTCCTCTTGTTCATTGAAGGTAATGGTTGCCAGGAATTGTCCTGATCCGGCTTCAGCAGATAAACAGAAGAAAATACATTGGATCCGTCGCCACCAGCAATTATAATGGCAGTCTTATTCTAAAAAAAATTGTGGCCTTTGAAAAATGCTAATTTATTACTAATTTATTAGCAATGTGTTTACTATTTCTTACCAAACTTGAATCAAAATACACAACGGAGTCTAAAACTCGCTGGAGCTCGAAATCAAGCTTGAGTCTAGAAACCAATTAAAGACTGACAGTAAGTTGTGCAAACCAAGCATTCCAAAATGGTGGGACTCGAACCCGCGCCCTCATGCTTAGCGCGCAGGCGCTGTCCCAACTAAGGAACATTTTCAATGAAGCTAGTATAGCAAAGTGAATTGTAAAAGTAAAATGAATGAATTAAGTTGAAAATGAATTCGAACAAATAAATAAGAAGGTGAATTAAAAATGACTGATTGTTGTTAATTGTTAATTTTGATTGTTGTTAATTATTAATTACTGAACAAATTTCAAATAATTAGATATAAATTTCAATCTTGATCACCTAATTTGCTCAAATTATGGATTTACATGCAGGAGTGCCGATAGAATCTTGCTGACAACTCAATAGCCTCAGTAATTAGTTATCAAAGGGCCTGTTTGAAAGTTACTGCTATCGTTTTAATGTGAGTTTTAAAACATGAACGAATGTCAGATTAACATCCTTAATTGTAGGTATATTGATGAAAAATAATTAATAAAATTATTGAATTCTGGTTAACCTGCTAGTTCAAGAAATTTAATATGGACTAATTTAATCTATCCTCTCTAATTTATTTTATCATACAAATGTTGCCCATAACAAATTTTTTATGCTATAATGTCAAGTAACATAACTTAGTAAAGTTTCCAGTTGCACTCGAGCAGCTTTCGCATTTTTCAATAATCCGAGTATACATGTCTTTTAATCAATCTCTTTTCATTCATGTACAGAAAGACTATCTTATTTAGCTTTTGGCAGTGGTACAGTTTTGCAGTAGGTGATAACTGCAAAAATAAAAATGGGTTTCAAACCTCTAAGGGCCTTTTCGCGAATGAGTAGAGTAGAGTAGAGTTAACTTAGCGGTGTGCTCAAAAGTAAAACGAATATACGAAATTAATAATACGCTTTCATTAAAATCGTATATACGAATCCTTCTTTCCAAAAATACGATTTCTTTTTCAGTCTCATCTTTTTGCTAGTAGGTTTTTCATAAAAGCAGCTCTGAAGCTGTAAAACTTGTACTGCGAAGTTGTTGCATTGCTTGGTTTATCAACATAGCTGTATAACTGTATAATAGGAAGCCAATGAAACAGACTGTGTGACGACAACCTTAACCTTAACTTTTTTTGAGAATTGCAAGAAGCCAATCTTCAAATGAAACAGGCAATATATATTTGACAGACAAAAAGTTAAGGCTCATAAAAAAGAAATACGAATTCCTCAAACCAAAAATACTATTGCAAAACGTATATAGAAATCGTATATACGAAATATTTGCGGAAGACTTTTGAGCACATCCCTAACCCGGTGCATTCGCGAAGAGTTAAAAGAGTTGAAACTGGAAGAGTTAAAATTAACTCTCTGCATGCGTGAAAAGAGTTTAAATAATTACTTTTTTCCTTCGCAAGCCTTTCCAACTTTTCACTGTTTGTGAATTTTGAAAAAAAACGTCCGAACTCTTGGAAGATGAATAAGACAAGAAATTAAGTTTTTAAGAAATTAATTAGAATTCTCATTTCATTAATAAACATTTTTGCAGCTTCAATGCAGCCTCCTCCGGTACTAGGAAAGTGGACAAATCCCTATGTGTAACCAGGGTTTTTTCGCGTCCAGAAGTGCAGCTGCACGCAAAGTTTCTTACCTTGACGCTATGAAATTTTAACGGGACGTAAGCTAGACGCAACATTATTTAGGGAGAAAATTCACTTTTGTAAGAGTGAAAACTTTAAATGCTTCCAGTGCAAATTTTTCCGTATTTTCCAAAACTCTTCTCGGTGTCTGGGGGACTCCGCCCACCAGACCCCCTGGTCTTTTCCATTATGACATCGAATGCCCATGTGCTTTGTCATGTGGTAGTACTTGTTGAATTGTTATATATTCACCTGTATCCATATATAACACATTAAACCCCAGAATTAATAAAATTTGTAGCCGCAGCCGAATATCCAAATTTTTGTTGTCCAAATTAATGTTTCTCGTAAAAGTTTTCTTAAAAACACTTTCGCAAGAATTCACAAGCGGTAATGTCAAAAAATGCAAACTACATTGTTCTATACTTTTCAACTGCAAAAAGCTTATCAACAAGCGTTTCGCGTCTTGCGATGAATTTAGCCATAATCTATCGCAAACCTCGTTAATGGTATTTACTTACAAACGCTTAACTGTTTTCCCTTAAAAATGGTACACGCTGTTTGTTTATTGATATGATTTCATTCAAAATTTAAGAATTTAAAGACCCAGTTTTAATAATTGCATTAGCAAAGTTTTTAAACTCAGAATTTTGTCTTAGTCTCGATTTATAAAACAGTTTTCACTGTCAGGGGGGTTAACCTCGAAATTTGCAAAATTTGTAACGAAATCTGCAGAATACCCAATTTTTTGGTTGATTTAAAGCATATAAGGGACTGGTTCAAAACTTAAAGCGCATATAGGCAATTTTTGATACGTTTTAGTTGGAATCGTATATACGGTTTCTGATACGTTTTCTTTGCAACAAAATTACTCTAGCGCAGAGATTTTTATTTTTCTAGCACCAAAGTGTTAAGGTGCCTTCATAGTCGTGAACGCAGGTGTACGCGCGTCGACGCGCGTCTACGCGCGTCTACAAACGTCAATATCATTTTGCGCGCATCAACGCGCGTCGACGTGCGTCGATGCGCGTAAACTGGCATGCTACAATTGGGCGCGTTGACGCGCGTCGACGCTTCCAGTGCTAGCATAGCACCAGGACGTGATGTCACGTTTGGAGGCGTCGACGTCCGTCAACGCGCGTCGACGCGCGTCGACGCCTCCAAATGTGACATGGCAGTGTAGCGCGTTGACGCGCGTCTAGATGCGACTGGGACTATGAAATCACCATTAGATTCTTATTGTGAACGGCTGTGTCGGAAGCTGCTTACAAAGAGCCATACAGCCAGAAAGTCTGCTACCAGTCAGATTATGAGAATACGGTTTAAAGGCGTATAAGTGAAACGTATATACGCTTTCTTTAAAAAAGATTTTTGAACCAGTCCCTAATTCTCTTAAAAACGTTTTTCGCGAAGCATACCGTATGCTGCATACGCAAATGGCAATTCGAAATATATAATGCAAAACTACCATTTTTTCTAAAATTTTCAACTGACAAAAAGTTGTCTACGAAGCATTTACGATAAATTTAACTTTAATCAATCGTAACCAACGTTAATGCTTCACAGGGTTTGCTTAATACTGCACTAAGCATCGCATACACGCTTCTTTGTTTATTGATACTGATTTTATTCAAAATTCAAGAATTTGCAGATGCACAAGCAATGCATTAGCGTTAGATGCTTTGGTTAAAGGCTTGGTTAATCTTTCCATCAAACGAATAAATCCGTAAGTGCAAAAAAGTCTACAACTTCTGGGGGCTCCGCCCCCAGACCCCCCGATGCTTATTTGCAATTATCCTTTCAGAGATCAGTAGTTCTCAGACTCTTCGATACTAAATTTATGTTTCAACACATGCTCCCTTTCTTCTCAATGCTATTAATTTAATAACAATTTCATTACGTTTTAATACTTTAATTAGTTTAACAATAAACATCGGAATGTATATACCTCTAGTCTCAAAAATGCAATTTATTAATGCATGCTTAAGATGCAATAGATGCCAAATCAATCCTTTTAAGCATTTAAATTACGGATTGGAATGGAAAAAATTTTCTTCAACTTCAGGTGGGATCCGCCCCCCAGACCCCCGTGGCGCATGCTGGACGCATCTATATGCATCTTGCAGTGGAGCATTGCTGTTAACCAGGATCAACGTTCTACTTGTCTCATACAATTAACTCATGTTACACTAAAGAAATTATCGAAATTTTAATAAAAAAATAATTTTTGCTCAAAAAACGCTAAAACACCACTTATCGGGACGCAACTAAAATTTAGCGGGAGGCAAGGTTGACGCAAATCCATTAACCAAAAAATTCTGCTCTCATACATAACTACAAGTTTGCATTCATAAGTGGAGAGAAGTAACTGTCAAAATAATTTAGAGTTTAATACATACTTATTTATAATTATTATTAATTATTTCAATTCAATTAATTTTATTTATTATTTTTAACAATGCAACATGTTTAAAACATTAGTTTTCCATCTATTTTTATTCTGTTAAATATTTCTTTGCTTTAGTGTGAATAGTCCTGCAGATTAAATTAAGATTTACGCAATTTTGAAGCATTATGAAACATCCAATGAAATTATGTGTTGCGCTTTCATTGGTTGGATTATCTTGGTGCCGCGCAAAACGTGGCAATAGAAATGTAAAGCATAGTAGATTTTAACTCGTTTAACCCGCGTGCTGAGACGCAGGTTAAAGTTACATGTAAAATGGCGTGAGCGAGTTAAAAGAGTTAAATTTAAGCCATTCATGAAAGGGCAGAGTTAAATTTAACTCTGCAGCTTTTAAACTTTACGCGTCATTCACGAAAAGAGTAGAGTAGTAGTATACGCTGTGCCTACTATCCTAAAATCGATACCTATGTTCAGCATTAGTCTGGCAGCCGCCTGCCGGACGCATAAAAACCAACTTTTTCCCAAAACAAAAACCAGACGTCTCCTTGCTGCAACTATTGCGAAATCTCAACAAGATGATAGCTTATTGCAAAAGAAGAACCTGTAACAGCAGACTAGAATAGTTTAAGTCTTGGTTTGAAGATGTTAATTACTATAACATAGAAAACTTTCTGTGAGACCTTTTAAGCACACCTTAAGACCAAATCCTACAGTTGACAGTTGATGCTGTATACCACTTCTTTAGTAAAACGTTAAAACTGGTAGTTTCAAGGAATAGGATCTGGTAGCTGTTTTATTCTGGATACTCAAGAATAGACCTGTCGCCAGAAGAAAACTTTCAAAGATTGCTAAAATATTTATATAATTTGTTCTTTGTGGCTAATAAGATTATAATATTAACGTTCAGAGAACAGCTGGCTGTCCGGTCCGCCAGCCGTACCGACCCAATACTACCTAGGATGTGTTATTATTGCACAGGCCTGTATAGTATAGATGCGTTGTACTAAAATGTTTTAAAATGAAAATGTCATGTCTACGTACCCATGCAAACACTTTAATGAGCTGGTGTCGTGACATATTTGGTTTCCCCTTAAATAATTGTTCCCCCTCAAAACTTTTGTTTAACAGATGCAACCAATATTGTTAATTTCAGTTGCAATACAACTCCGCCACGGAGACGGATTCATGGATGCTAACATAGTAAATGATGGTATTAGTGGTGATAATCACCGTTTAAACCTTTAAATTTTGAAAATTTTGAAAAAACGTATTATTTACAGACATGGCGTAAATTGCAAAATTTTGGCCGCTAGGTCCAAACCGCCATCAGAACTCCTAAACCCGGTGCCACAGCATGATAAACAGCTGCCATTAAAAAAAACAACAAACTGCCGAAGGCAGCAAGCAATTATTGAAGTTCCAGCTTTTAAAAACTAACCGTGCTAGATTTTCTAATGTTTTCAGCAAGTACCAAAGAACCTGCAAATTATTGTTGTCAAACGGGAAAACCGAACATTTCTTTTCTGGACCAAAACTTTCGAGTAGTTTGGGCTGTCACGAATTTAGTACTATATTTAATTAGGGCTTGCACTAAGTTTTCGGGTGAGTTATATTTTGAATATTTTTCGTGTCTGGAAAAACTCACTCTGTCCTTTTGCTTTTCGTGGAAGCGTGCCAGGACCAGTTTCAGTATACCTACATTGAAAAATATCAACATTTCTGAAAACAATCAGGTCAAATAAACTTTTTCAAAGATTTTGTATGTTTACCGCGTGGACAACTTTGTAAGTATTTGAATTTTGCCAATTTTTTCGGCGGTTTAGGAATACTATTACATAGAAAACGTTTTTTGTAGCATTTAAAATCAAGTAGGATCCATTTTAGTGTAAAATTGGCCATTTTTCACGAAACTGAAAAATCCAGCTTGAAATAACACACAAGCTAATTCTGAAATGTGAGTTTTCCCGCCAATGAGTCTTGTCCCGCCAATACTTGGTAACCTCCAGGTCAAACTTACCGTTGACTGCTTCTTTCGTTGTTCCTGTTTCTTCTTAATTTCCGCCGCACGTTCCAGTGCCTTTTCTAGCTTCTGATGAGCATCTTCCTAAAATAGAATCAAATACTTGCATACATGAGCCTCCGATAGCCGAGAGGTTTCTCACTCGCTACATCATGTCAAGTTTAGCATTAGAATTTGCAGGATTACTATCAGACATGTGCAGGAGGGGAAGTTCTGGGGGGGGGTGAAGGGCGGCCGAAGGCCGCCGAAAAATCGGATTTTCCGGTTTTTTACCGGAAAAATTCGGATTCTGGTGGGGGTGGGGGATCCCTCTGGGAGGGTGAGCTCAGGTCGGGGGGGGGGGGGTGGACCCCCCCAACCCCCCAAGCACACGTATGATCACTATCCCCTGTGAAATGCATTACGAATGTCATGGGGTGGTTACCTATCGGGAGAAGAAGAAGCACAACACCTCTTTCATTGTGGATTCCAATAACGTTGCAGAACAAGAATTGTTATGATAATGGTTCAGTGTCAGCATTCACCTTCCCATAAGGAAATGTATACACGCTCAAAACTGGCCCTTGCCCCTAACCGGAATGCCGACTGGGGTGAGGTGGCTAGTGTTGGGATTGGCCGAAATTTTTTTTGGTTGCCTTTGCTTGGCACAGCCGGAGTTTGAAATTGGCCAGCCAATTCACTCTTAGAAATGTTCCAATAGAAAGTGTACAGTAGGGCGGTGATGCCCTACTGTCATATTTTCTTATTATTTAAAAAGATTTCTCTTCCAAAATTAGCCCGAACTTATGTTTCGAAAATTGCCCATAGCCCATAATTTGTATTTGAAAATATTGTAATTGTATGTGTTTTTTGCAAAAATACATCATGCATATCCATAGCAACGCCCAAAATTCTATTTCAAAACTCTGTCAAAATTTGATTGGCTGGGAAAGTCACGTGTGATCGCGTGATCGCATGTTCTCTGATTACTTTCAAAAAGCCCAGTCAGTCTTAGTTTTGCTCTTGAGTCAATCGGTCGGTTTCTTTTACGCTCTCTTGGCCCAAAATTTATGTTATCTATCGTTTTCTTTACCAGTAATTTGGGACTCTCGAGTGTTCTTGAAATCCGGGTTAGGAGAGTAAAGAACCTCTCATCTGGCGATAGGTGGGACGGGAGTTCCCAAATATAATTCCAGTCTATATTTATATCCTATGCTAATATTTTGTGCTTATGGTCTATGATTTCTTCATCCTGTCTCTGGATCATAATTCTGTAAGTCTGTAGTAGAAACTATTGTACCTCCCCCCCTGGTTCTTATATTAAAGGTTGTAACACGGTCACTTGGCCTATTGTTTTGTAGCTAGGTTTAGTTGCTTTAGTTCGGTAAGTAGGGCTCTTAGGGTTAGACTTGGGGTAACGTAGTGGGAGTGAGTCTAAGTTTTATTTCTTAATTTGGTATTTCTTAATTGGCGAGGCTTGTCGAGGTTGGCCTGGAACTATCTCCAGTCCAAGTTGCGCATCCAGTTCCAAGCACACAGCACTCCAGTAAAGTGGTCTGGTTGCCCATCTATCTATTCCTTGGGGCCAAATCTTTACAATAGGCCGCCAGTTTCTGCCTCCACCTCGCCAATTTTTATAAATTTTGCGTACGTTTTTGTGTATTTTGTGGGGAAATATTTTCCGGAACCAGGGAAAATATTTTCGATTTTTCTGGAACTAGAAAAATCCAGGCCCACTAGGTATTTTTCCGGGATAGGAAAAATCCTGTACGTACTATTTAGGGATTATTTTGTATTTGTCTCGTCGTATTGTGTAAATTTCGTCAAATTTGGGGGTAAAATTTTCAATTTTTCTCGGGGGTCCTAATTCATTTTTTGTCATAATTTCTGGTCATATTTCGGGGTTTCTCTTGCATTTTGCGGTTGTCTTACTGTTGTACTGTTGTCAAAAATTTGGCCTGTCTACTGCGTGTCACTGTCACATTTGGGGGATTCGTACGTATTTTTGGCGTAAACTAGGACTTATTGTCGGTAATTTTTACGTATTTTTGTCGTATTTTTGGGCTATTTTCTGTGCGTATTTTCCAATTCTCTTGTTGATACGCACCTTTTGTAGCCAATATTAGCCAGATTATTGTGGGTTTTTGTGTATTTTGTTCACCAGTTTTTAACCAAAACCAGTACTTTTTACCAATTTTTCTTATCTAATTTCGGGTTTTTTAGGTAATTTTTCTCATACTAGATCTCACGTACGTACTAATTTTAATTCTACACCAGTTTCATACGTATTTCGGTTGGGCCAAAAATGCTAACTAGAAACCAGGCGGCTGCTCAAAGGGAGGACCCAGGAACCTCTGAGTCCTCCGCCCAGGCAAATGTCCCTGCAGACGGGGGCGAGCAGCCTCCAAACCCGGATCTGGCACCTCATCTGGCGGATTCCTCGGTCATAGAGGAATCTGCACCTCAAGCGGGGGCAGTGGCCAACCCGCCTGGCTCTGAAAACCCGGGGCGGTCTTCCGCCCAGTCGTCTGACGGCGCCTGGAGGGCCGATTTTGCTCATCGGGCCGATGAGTTGGGCCAGCTTATGGACGGTAATCGGACCCACGTTGAGCGGTATGGGTATTTACCGCCACGTGAGCCTACACCGGACGAAGCAGGCGCTTCGGTCAGCCAGACGGAAAAGTCAAGGATTCTTGACTTTTACTGCCATCACCGGCGGTACCCCCCCTTGACGCCGGCCCAACAGAAATGGTTGGGCTTACCACCCCCACGATCTGCGGCACCTGGTGAAGATGCTTGAATCTTGCTGGCGGGTCGCCGGCATGCAGAGGAACAGGCCTACTTCCGCCAGAGGGGTTCTTACCCTCCACCTAGGCCGTATGTGCCCCCTCCTGCGCCGGAGTTGGCACAGGCCCCAATTCCTGGCCTCACACCGGATCTGGTGTCGGCCCTGCGGTTGTGCGCATACGGCCTGCCTGGTCAGTCTGGCCAGGTCGGATCTCCTGCGGGGCCCGAACCACGCCGGCGTAATTCAGAGCCAGATTCAACCCAGCTGATTCGGGAACAGAATCAGCCTGATAGCCTTACGTGTGGGACGACGAAGAAGGTACCCAGCTAGGAGCTAGCAGGGACCCACCTCCACAGCAGGAGCCTAAGCCGTCTCCTGCTCGCAGTTACCGGAGCTCAGCTCATTTACAGCTGACTCCCCCACCTGGTGGCCCGCTTAGACCACCATCTAAATCAGAGCCGAAGGAACCTCTTCCGGCTAAGGAAATGGTGGATGCGGGCACTGACCCCATGCCACCTCCGGATAATAAGGTGGTACTTTGGGTCAACCCACTGGCCCGCCTAGTTAGAGTCCCACAAACGAGGACCATGTCACCGGCGGAATATCTGGTATGCCGGTCCCTCATTACTCAGTGGCTGGCTGACTTGCCGGACGTCACATGGGGAGCACTTGACCAGTACTACCCGGAATTGTGCGCCGACTTGCTCAGCCTATGGCCCTCTGAAAGGGAGGACCCGGATGCTGGGCCTCCGCCATTCCAGCAATATGGGGCCCAGCCAGAACAGCCTCATGCAGATGAAGCCGGGTTGGCTAATCTGCCCTTCCCTCAGCAGCCTGTGTATTGGCTGTTACGACCTAGGGCTAGGTCGGTGCCAACTAGGGCTGAGGCTGAGGCTGAACTCAGACGACCGGGCGGTCGGTCTCCCCTCAAAATTGAACAAGCCCCGTCGGAGAAATCAGCCTCTCCGCCCATAGGTCGACGTTGGCCTGTGGCTCGCCGGCAGGAACCTCGGACAGAGGTTCATCCCCTCAAACGGCTGGTCACCACAATACCGTGGCACTAGCCAAGCCTACCCAGTTTGACCTCACCCGGCAATTGGGTGAGTATTTGAAAGGCTTCAAGGGCATGAAGCTCTTTCAGGGATCTCAAAGCCCAATTAAATTCACGAGTTGGCTAAATAACTTCGTCGCAACGGCCAACGTGCATTAAGTGCCAAGTGAGCTCTGGCACCAGTTACTGTGGACCATGGTGGACGATAACGTAAAGGAGGCACTGAGTACACACCCGCCGTCCACCTATGAAGAATTTATCGTGGTGCTCCGCCAATTGTATGAACCGCTCCCTACTACCGTAGAACAGTACGCAGAACAGTTCTACAGGAAGCAGCAACAGCCTAACCAGCGAGCACACGATTTTGTCCCGGCATTGCGACTGCTCGCTGCTAAAGCTTTCCCACTCGAGACGCCTCTCGAGAGGGAAAAGAAGCTCTGTACTCAGTTCTACCGGGGTTTACGGCAGGACCTCAGAAAACGGATTGGCGGAGCTCTAGCCGATCTCCAGTTTTGGCCTCATGCTCGGGAGAACGAGCTGGTCAACCGTGCCCTGCATATAGTAGAGACGGTAGAGACCGAGATGACTGAGGAAGCCCAAATCCAAACTTTTGAGGTACAGCAGCCGCCACAGCAGCAGCGTGCGGGTGTGCACCAGCCTGCAGGGGGCCAAGTTCAGGCCTCACCTAATCAAGGGGCCCAACACCAGGGACAGGAATTTTGCTTCCTGTGTACGCAACCAGGTCTGCGGCAATGCCCTACATATTTGGCCGGCGTGCAGATATTTGGCGCTGACCACCCACAACGGCAAAGGATCTTTGCTCGTTTAGGGGGCAACGCCAATAGCAGCGAATAACGGTGGGAATAACCACCCATAATATATAATATTATATTATATAATAATAATAACCAGCCAGCTGGACGAGGCCGGCGGTGGGGCCGCGGTATCATAGGCCCACTGCGTTATGAGGGTTTCCCGGACCAGGGAAACGACCGGCAGGGGCACGGGCAGTAGAGCCTGACTCGTGTCCCTCCCAACCCATGGCCGTAGTTAACATGATTGTCGCCCCTACCCCACCTATCGGGTCGATGGGTCCCTCCCCTTTTAACCCGCCCGATTTCCCAGAACCTCGATTCTGGGATAGTGATGACTCGGACGGGTGGCCAGCGATGTCTGGTAACCCGGAAGTGGCTGCAAAGGACGGGTGTGTCCTGCAGCCTGAGGCATACACTAGACCCGGAACCCAGCCCCTGACATTCGTACGGGATACGTACGTTTGCACTTGCAAGAAGTGCAAGAAGAAACTCCAGAAACGAAAAAATAAAAAGAACTGGATTCCACCTCGGCAGGTGGTATTAGACAATGGAGGCTTCCCAGGGGGCGGAGGCCTCTTCTTTGATGGAAATGGCATACCTCGGCCCCATAAGTTCTGGAACCGCTGGCGAAAGACGGTGAAGCCTTTCGGTTTTGGGGGTTGGAACCCGGGTCAAGGGCCGATTCGCGATGATGCGAAACCCCCTAGGCTCGGGTGGAAAAACCCCAGTACGTACCGACGCTTTGGAGTGTCTGGTACCCAGTGGAACCAGATTGCAGCGGTCACTCAGACGTTGAGTGGCATGGAAGATGCTGTAGCGCAGCCGGTGTAAACCGTTCCAAATCAGGATTTGTAGACCAACTGGCTACCCGACAAGTAATTGTCGGGGGCGCTGCCACACAATAGATAACGCGCCTGGCCGTCAGGATCCAGGCAGGGGAAGCCTCGCCAATTGTTGTAGTTGTTGATCCAACCTACCTAAGCTAACCAGCTAAACCTAACTACCAATGTAACAAGACAGTTAGATAAATGCTTTAATAGACAGTACGTACATACAGTGGGCGAAAGCCCCGACAGGCAATCAAACCCATTTATACAATACAACATACAAACATACTTACCAGTACAGTACCTTAGGGGGAGGGAAGGGGACCCGAACGGACCCAACAAAACGGGACGGGTGGAGAAAGGGCGAACCCAGATGAGCCCTTTGATACAGCCGGACTGTAGACGAAAAACTAGACGACTGATGGATTTTAGAAGTTTGAAGGGAGACCCCCAAGTAGGCGGGGCTTAGGGAGACATACAGCGCCGCCAATACACCAGCCAGCGAATGGCTGACTAACACATATGACAATTGCAATCAATACAAGGCAGGTAAGCTGCCAAAGAGAGCAGAAATCAGACGCGGAAGTAAATACACAAACATGACACAAAGGGGGTAATTTGCATATATTACTCCTAACACTACATCTCCCCAGGGTTCACAGGACGAGCTCCTGCGAGGGTACAATAAAATTGAAACACTGTACTGTCCTACGTAACAATTACATATGGAGTTAACATATACTAATCCGAAGATCAGCAACAATACAAAAATTAGCAACCAAATGAAGTAATGGCGAATAGCCTGAAAAAAAGAGAGAAAGTAAATACGTAGGGTTAGAAATAGTACTCAAGGGACCAAGAGAGAAGTAATTCTCTCCTTTGGAGGGTAAATCAAACGGTAGTGGTAAAGTAATTTACCTTAAATAAAGAGGTATGGTAAGCATACCTTAAGGTCGTGCTCCTCTTACGTGCAGATATAGTTGCAGAAAGTGCAATTATTGCCCGATTTCATTCAAATTTTTAGAAGATGCATCGGGAATGATAATGAACGTCCTGTAAAAACGCCAGCTTCATAACTTTCATGCACAGTGAGAAACGAAAATTTGAAGTTCTAGAACAAAGTATAGAAAATTATGTCCAACTACTATGATCATTTTAGAGCTTATTATGTGCTCTACAACTTTGCTTTTAGACATTAGTCTCTAGCTCTTATCGTTTTTGAGCATTGAATTTTTGAAACATTTTTGCTCGATAATTGGTTATTTTTGACACGAGCTTGATGAAAACAGGTTTTGTCTAATTGGAGCCAGTGTACACTACAAATGTAGACACATTTATATTCAACTTAAAGAGCTTCATAAGAGGCACAAATTAGGTTAATTGAAGCACTGTACACTGAATAAGCCTAAAGTTCTGGGCGAATAACTGATTTTCTCAAATTGCGGCCAAAAGTTTTTGACCGAAGATTGCTCCACAACCAATGGGTGCATCTAAAAGATATACTACAGATAGTATGCTTGGATAATTTGCCCGGGACGGTTTTTTATTTTTCTCTTTATCAGCCTCCAATCAAGAGCGATGATTTTTCAAAGTTGGAGAAAATGCCAAATTTTCAGAAAATGCTCAATTTCTGTATACTGAAGCAATATTTTGGCAAAATCAAAAAACCGTCCCTGGCAAATTATCTCAGAAACACATTGGATACGGCCATTTTCTTGTTGCGTAAAAATTTTTCAGAAAAAATTTTGGTCGAAAATTGTGGCTGCTTTTGGTAAGTTTGCTGCCAATACAAATTAGGTTGACATGTTTCAGTAATACCAAACGACGCAGAAGAAGTAGAGCTCCGTTTTGATATGTGGTTTAATTCATAACTCTCAACATTGTGTAAGTTACAGCTTTCCAAAGTGGACTGAATGTAAGGGAAGTGCGACCTTAAATAGGGAATAAACCAGACGGGCAAGAGTATCCTTTCCATTCCACTGGTTTACGGTAAAATGGGAGTGAAAAATGAAATTAAATAGAAAATTATAAGTTAGAACCACTATTACCGCTAGGGACCTAGGGAAAATAACCAACCCAAGTCCCATGCGTATTTACTAACTTTCAGGATGATCCTAACGAAAGTTAAGTACTGAGCTGTAAACCTAGGCAATGTACGTATAACTACTACAATATTAATATCAAAAAAATGAAAACAAAAAATCGAAAAAAATATACCCTTATGAAGTACACGTATATGAAAGCATGAATTAATTAAACAAAGAGGAACATACGTATGAATACAAAAAACAATGTTCGTGATTAAATATGTTCGAAAGGCAAAATACAAAACACAATACAAAACGACTAGTCAATATACTACGTAACATAAAAAAGAACGGTAGACAAAAATAGGGTAAGCCCATAAAAGAGTAGTATAACGAAATAACAAAACGAAATGTTATATTAGCTACAAAACAACACAAAATACATAACAAAATAGACTAATCTAGACTGACAAACTATCGAAAGGACCAGGTTCGAAAGTATCACAAATTATGAAAAACACTGTACTATAGTTGTAGTTAATATCTGAATGCTTTGGGTTTCAGATCGTGTCTTCATGAAACGATGGAATGATCCAGAATCAAGATGGAATGTACATTTGGCAGTGTTTATTTGGCAGTTCTGTATAGTCATGGATCCATGAAATGAGAATCAAAATATGATAAAGTTCCAGATCCATAATGACGAGAAGAAAATTCACAGATCTGTTTGGGTGTAAACCCTTAAAAGAATCACTGGAGATGTGGGTGTAAACCCTTAAGAGAATCAGAGAAAATGGGTGTAAGCCCGTTTAGAATTCCCAATACAGCACTCCATCACGCGGATGTGTATCGGCGCGCTTTGTTTCCAACGGATTCCAATAAAGAAGAGCGGCCGCTGGAAAATAGACGTTATCCGATTCGTCAGGAGGCTCACATCCGGCGATGTGAACGCAAGTGCGATTGACG
>JASAND010014349.1:0-17887 GCA_030248195.1 Trissonchulus latispiculum
ATAGCTCAACCCAATTCCAACTAAACTGCTCAAGCGTAAACTAATTTGGTGCATTAGCTAAAGTACCGATTAATTTAGACAGAAGTTATCAAAATGTTGAGCGTTTGTCATCTTGAATAATTTCCAACTTAATCTACAATTTAAATGTTTGTGCCAACTTCACATAATTTCTATCCTAACTGTGCGTATCTTCACAACAGCTTGCAAAGGCATGTAAAGATCAGCACTTTTTAAGCAGCTACATTGTACACTACCTTGACTTACTTTACTTAAGGTGGTGGTTTCCTTTTGTGTAAATTTGACCCTACAGGCTTCAATTCTTTATGAAAGTAGATGAAACTTTCCAAATATGCTATTTTGGTGCTCTTTAACATTCTCGGACCAGTCCCGCATTCTTAGGTGAAAAGATGAGAAATTTTCGATTTTTGGCATAATACTCACACTTCACAGTAGGTAATCGATACATCAGATTGGTTGTTATGGATGGAAAGAGGGTACAAAAACGAACATTTTTGCTTTTACAACCTTTGAGCTATCTCTCAGGGTTAAGTACGTATAAGCCAAAAACGATTTTTGGGGTCAAAAAACGGCCATTTTCGAAAAAATCAGTTTTTTCAAAATAACCGCTAAATGCTACGAACAATTTTCGGTTATTTATGCTCAATCAATACGCGGTCAAATTGCCCATTTTATCAGTGCCTATTAGCTGGGATTCGTTGCTTTAAGGAACCGTGTCAAAAATAAAATCGTGTAAACGATTTATTTTACACTAATTCCAAACGTTTTCGTACAGAATTACACGAATTCTACACGTTTCTTTTTACGCCTTGTTTTTGTTATGAAGTTTTTAGGTTCCGGCTGCAAGTAGTTTGTGCTAAGTTTATCGTGCTTGTGCGAATACATAGAAAAGTTAAGCACATGGTTTTTTGGTGTGCTGTAGCAAAACAGTGGCTTAAAGCTTAGCAACAAAAAGTTCAAATCAAACGACATCAAAACAAGCCGCTTACACGATTCTTGCACGAATAAGATCGTGTAAATGAATCGTGTACACGATAGATTTTTAGCATATTTTTGACACGGTTCCTAAGCTAGAGATTTGGCCGAAAAACCATTTTGGCAAAAACTGCGATTATTTTGTTTTAAACAGCGATTTCTCAAAAACTACCCAATGGATTCGCGTGATCTTTGCCAGAATGAAAATTCGCACTATTGCGGAGGGACTTTTGTCTGGGTTTGAGTTAAAACGTCTCCAATTGTGAGAAAACTGAATACAAAGTTGCGAAATTTCGTGTCACCGCACATTTCCCGGATTTTCTGGAGTATTGAGGCTTGTTGAGCCAAATCCAAAAAAATGTCCCTCGGCCCATATGTCCTTCATACCATGGCACAAGAAAAATTTTGGCCGATTCTACAGTTTTGAGAAATCCATGTTCAAAAATTTTTCGTCTATATTTAGCTTGTCAGATGTGAGCGTGTCAGAACATTTTTACTAGTTTTGTGCTGATTTTGCTGGTTTCATAGGCTGATGTGAATCTACAGATTCTAAGCTTTAAAACGATGTATAAAGCTCTTTCCAACTCTCAAAATTGCGAAAGTTATAGCGTTTCAAAAAAATCACGACAAAAGCACTGCACAAAAGGACACCACCACCTTAAGGCCGACGAGCAGCATCCGTGTGCGCTGTGGCTTGTCCCCATATACACTACCGGGCAAACATAATCAAATACAACTGATCTCTTATCTAATTTTATTAAAGTAAGAGATCTAATCGTCACTCAAAATGGCGTATCACACAAGTAGCAAGCTCGGCCAGCTTGTCCGAGTTTGATGGTAGATTTCAGCAAAAATTTAAGCTTGGCCAGAGATTAGTATTTAACACCTGCTATTGTAGCGCTTCTACCAGGGCTGGTGGACCATGACGAAACCAAGGACAAGCCCGAACGGGAGGCGTCAGGCACCCTCGTACCCACGAAACCAGGACCTAAAAGAGAGAAGGGAAGAGGGAGGTTCAGCTTTTCACTCACCATTGAAAGTAAAGAATTGGTCCCGCCGGGGATCGAACCACGGCCCATCTGACTCCGGAGCAGACATGCTAACCACTACACCACGGGACCATCAGCTGAACCCCTATTGCAGGCTTATCAATTTTTCCTATGCCTGCTTCCCTTACATCTCCCCCGGGTTTGAATTAAGACGCGTTCCGGCTTACTCAACTCGGAATCGAACCGAGAGCGCATCCAGCGCAGGGCATTCTAAGCCCAAGGTATCCGTGCTCCCCCGACACACGTTCTAGACCCCTTTTAGATCCAACCAACCAGAAGCAACTACTGGGGGACCGGAGACAGGAGTCCGATCCTGGTCCTGAGGCAGCCTCGCCACATGTAGCGCTTCGACCAAGGGTTGGTGGACCAGGAAGAAACCAAGGACATGCCCAAGACGGGAGGCGTCAAGTACCCTTGTACCCACGAAACCAGGTCCTAGAAGAAAGAAGGGAAGAGGGAGGTTCAGCTTTTCACTCACCATTGAAAGTAAAGAATTGGTCCAGCCGGGGATCGAACCACGGCCCTTCTGATCCGGAAACAGGCATGCTATCGCTACACCACAGGGCCATCAGCTGAACTCTCGTTACAGGCTAATTAATCTTTCCTATGTCTGCTTCCCTTACACTATGGCTTTAAGAAGGTTTAAGGTGGTGATTCCCTTTGGGCACATATTATTGGTTGACGGTTCAAATCAAGATGAAATTTGATAAAACTTTCCAAAATAAGTTCTTTAGCATTCTAACACCCTCCGCACAATCCCGCTTCAAAACTTTGACGTCTCCGGTCAGGGTGGTTTTTGTGAATTTTTGACAGTTAGGTAGTTGCTGTACAGCTATGACTATCTTCATTCGAGAGATCTCGTCGAGCTCTACATTTTTGCTTTTTGAAGTACCTTTCTAGCTTTTCGCTTTCGTGAGATATAGTCAATTTTCCTATTTTGGCGTTGAAAACTTGTCATTTTTGCAGAAATCAAATAATGCGCCATTTCTTGAGCTACGTAAGCCGTGAAATTTAACTACGGGTGTCAATTTGAAGGTCTCGTCGAGATCGATTATCCGTGGCAATTATGATCTTCTAACTGCCACCCCGTACGCTGCTATCGTAGAAAATGTAGTTTTTGCAAAAACATGACCAATTTTTTTCCAGCGATTGTGGAGCATTTGCTATGCAACTTAGATGGTTGCCACTTGCTGGATGTGTTTTACACTAAAATACCCAGGGACCCGTTATTAGTTGTCCCGATTGCTGCTTTCTAGCTAATGTGGTCGCTTGCCAAAGTTGGGAAAAGTAGGCAAAATCCAGGTTGCGCATACATTTTAACTAATTTCTTTATAACGAAGAGCGGTTTCATAATAACTAAAAAAGGGTCCCCAGGTATTTGATAGTGAAATCGAATGATGTGGGCGACGCCTCTCGTAAAAATTTACTTCAATCTGCAAAAATCTGGAAAATTAAATTACTTCGAAAATGCAGTAAAATAACTTCCAAGAATTAAAGTTAGTTTCGTTGTATTTATTAGAGCAAATATTAAGCTGCATTTTGATATAATAATGGCTTCTTAACTCCAAGCAATGGTTGAGTATAATGGTTCAAAGTTGATGTTTCCAAAAGAAATCACTAAAAAATGGAAAATTCAGTTTTGTGAAAAACTGAAAAAACAGCCTGAGCGTATAAGACTATACCTACACGCAAAATTTGTGATGATTTCATAAAGGATTGAAGGAGATATATAAATTCAAATTTTTTCGTACATTTCCTCCTGTATTGATAGCAAGCCAGTCACCGCAGCGTCGTAGGTCAAGTCATTTGATGAATAACATGATAAAGAACAATTGTGCCGAATTTCAAGCCGATTGATTAACTTTTTAATTCACAGTATCTGTGCAAAATCCATCCCGATAGTGGTGCTAAATGGATTGGATTAGAATTGGATTCAGGAAAACAGTTTCGATATGGAAGCGACTCCTTTACGATTTAGCTGAGAAGAACATGAACTCCAAATAAAACACAATTTTCTTTCATAACAAACCTGGTCTGCTTACGTATTATATTGTTTATTTGTTATGCCGCAAAACATGATTCAAACTCTGGCTAACAGAACTTTATGGTACAGTTAGAATTTTCATGGCTTTCGCAATTGTGCAGCAGTTTGTCCGACTTCATACCACAATCAAAAAATTAAAGCCACTATAAAACTAATAAATGTTAGTCAGAGTCAGGTATTTAATATTTAATACTTCGTAGAAAATTAGTTTTTAAGTTAGTTTTGTAACTGAACAAAGTTCCGCAAACAGTAAGCTGAGTTTGTAGCAGTGACAAGAAAAATTAAACTGCTCCAATGAATATGCAAGAGAAAATACAGCAAGACAAAGTATTACTATTCGGCTACTATATGAAGTTAGTAACTTGGTTAGTTAGTTAGTAACGAAAACAAGGTGCTAACTTGATATAGTAGCCGATTTGTTTCCTCAAACACTGATTCTTGGTGGGCTGAACTGTCTCCATTTCTGGGCAACGCAACCACTATGTAGCATACTAGCTAAGTCGGGGCTTCACGAATCCAACATTTTCGCAAGAGTTCATACCTAAGTCAAGTGCAGTGCAGTTAGCACCATAGGTGTACCTGGGGGAAAAACTACCGACCCCACCCTCGAAATTTTGGAGGCAGACCCCCCCCCCACAGGAAATCCTTTTTCGGAAAAAATCGGAAAAAAATCAGAACTCATTTTTCCGAATTTTTTCGGCAATTCCGATTTTTTTGTGAAACTTTTCCGATTTTTTTTCGGATTTTTACCCAATTTTTTCCGATTTTATCCGGAGATTTTTCCGGTTTTTGTGCAACTTTTCCATTATTCTGATTTTTTCCGATATTTTTCCTACCGTTTTTTCCGAAATTATTCCGGTTTTTTCCAAGTTAGAAAATATCGGGAAAAAACCGGGATAACTTATTCCGATATTTTTCTGATTTTTTCAGACATCCGGAAAAAATCGGAAAAATATCGAAATAAAAATTGTAGTTAAAACTATTATTCCGGTTTTTTCCCGATTTTTTCCAGGAAAAGTTTTCCTGTGCCCCAAATGGCCAAATCCCAGACCCCACCCACCCAGTGGCGGATCCAGGGGGGGGCCCGGGGGCCCGGGGCCCCCCCTTTGCGATTTGGGCCCCCTCCTTTGACAATGCGGCCCCCCCCTGGAAAATCTTTTCAGCTGTTTGTAATGCATATTTCGAGAGAAAATTAAGCATAATTTTAATAAATGTCACAAATTTTTTAAAAATTTCGCCTGCGGCGCACTCATATTTCTGTGCTGCTTTATTACGTACTTAGTTCTGTGACAGAACTTCTGTCTCTTAAAGTGTCTTCTATTTTGTTTCCTTTCCTGTTTTGTAAGTATATAATTGTACTCAACGCCTTCAGTTTATTTTATGACTATATATATACCGGCTTATATATATATATATACGGGCATTTACAAATTTTATTTTACTTTCATAACGTATACGTATATATAAATGGGCAATGCAAGATTGATAATTGGCGGCTTCTGAAAGTGTTCTAAAATAAATCGTGGAAGTGAAAAATTCTGAGAAGCATCCAATTCCCGTTTTGGTTTTCCACTGATCGATTATACAACTCGATAACTCATCTCATCTTAACTATATAATCTTTTTAAACATTTGAATTGCTGAATTTTCCATGATTTCAAAAAATTCAACTTCTGGGGGGCTCCGCCTCCCAGACCCCCCGTTTCTCACATTATCTTTGTTGCCCTTGTAACATGTCCTTTTTATTGCCACCTTTCCTTGTATATACTTACACGATTTTACTGCAAGTTTTTCACGTAAGTTACTATATATATATATGTATATAATATATATACATATATATATGTACATGTACATCTCCATTTTATTTATTTAATCTTTTCAAAAGTTTGCATGACGGATTTTTTTCCAATTTCAAAAAATTCTACAACTTCTGGGGGGCTCCCCCCCCAGACCCCCCGTGTGCTTCTTGTGTAAATTCTCCATGCTTTGCTTCACTCACGGGATATAGTTGTTTTCCAATTGACAAGTGAACTAACCTTTCCATACACAATATTAATTTTATTGTAAAAATATTTTGTTCCTGGAAAAAGCAAATTTCCCCCCCCCCCTGGAAAAATTTGGTTACCCCCCAGAAAAATTTTTCAGCGGGCCCCCCCTTTTCAAAATCCTGGATCCGCCACTGCACCCACCCAAATTTGCCAGATCCCCCCCACCCTGAAAATTTTGAAAATTTTGCCTCAAAATTAGTAAAAATTCGAAATTTTTGCAAAAATCCAAGTTTTTTCGAATAAATGAGCAAAAATAAAGAAATATATATTGTTGATTTTTAGTTGGAAATATCGCTTTTTTATCAAATTTGAGAATTTTTTCTAAATTTTTGACCAAAAAATTTTTTACCCCCCCCCCCAAATTATATTTTTCCGGACCCCACTCCACCTCAAAACGGCTGACCCCACCCACCCTAATTTCGGCTACCCCAGGCCTGTTGCGGTTCCTTTTTTCCTTTTATTTCCTTTTTTTCGAGACCTTCCTTTTATTTCCTTTTTTTCGCCCAAAATTCCTTTTATTTCCTTTTTTTTCTAGCTGACTTCAAAAAGTCTAGGAATTTACAAACTTTTTAAGCAAAATTTACGTTTTTGGTCATATTTTTTCAATAATTTCCGGCTTCGCCGGGATGTGATCGTATGGATTTTAATTTCAAAGTTGGTTTTATATTTTGGACGTATATATATATATATTTATTAATAACTTGACTTGGCCTTACGTTTTGTATTTTGATCTATTTGGCTGGAAAAGTGTAGTTTTAAGCTAAGTAACGGCTGAGTTTTTGCAGTTTCTAGAGTGCACGAAATAGCAAATTTTGACGATTTTATTCTTTTCAGCACATGTATTTTTTGTTACACAACGCTTAAGATTATATAAATTTTGATGGTTGTAGGTCGCTTCCAGGACTTTGCAGAAAATTTCTAACATTATCTAAACTTCTCGTTTTATCGTTGAGATTTTTTCAAATATTATCTGACATAGTTTACTGTGACAGCATGTTTTCTTTATGAATGCGAGCTTATTTATACAGTTTAAAAAAGTTAAATGTATTAACAATGCGGAGTTTGATAGGAGGTTCATGTTAACCTGGACCGGTTCTATTTATTTTTGTCGTCCAAGATAATTGCTTTTCTTTCTGGAATGGTGAAAACTTCTGGAGCTAAAATTTTTTGAACAAAATATGTTTCTGCTATTTCAGTTTTAGTTCTCTTTCTCTTTTCTCAATTTTATCGACTACCTTCCCACCTAGGGTTTAAAGAATTTTTTGAAAATTTTTAAGTTAGACCCTCAATTTCCAGGCCCCGGCCCGGCTCTTGGTAGTGGCGGCCCCGGCGCATCTCTAGAAACTACTTATAGTAGAAGAACATAGCTTCAGTGTTGCTTTTGAAGTGCCAGGCATTCCGTTACTTGAATCTGTACCACTTATATATTTCTCAAAAAATTTTAGATTTTAGAATATTTTCCAGCACTTAATTTTTCCAAATTCCAACTTATAAAAATCTGAAAATTTTCCAGCTTATCATAAAAATCTAAAAAGTCCACCACTGTCTAGTCCCTGCCTACTATAAGTCTGTGTGTATATATGCATAAAGTTTACAGGCGGCAGTACAGATTTCAGGAGCCACTTTCAGATGTCAATATAAAAAAACTCGCTCGGCTTCGTCGAATCTATCCGATCAGAATAAATTTTTAAAGCAAAAATAACATTAATGCGTTAGCGTAGTAGCAAGAAAATAGCCTTTAAACTTTGTTATTTTTGCCGGTTTTCATCGGGAAAATTCCTTTTTTTTCCTTTTTTTCTGTTTCAAAATTCCTTTTTTGTTCCTTTTTTTGAGGAAGGCCGCGCAACAGCCCTGCTACCCCCTCCCCCAACGTTTTCTCAAGGTACACACACCTATGGTTAGCAACCACCTTCTGCACCCACCAAGTTAAACTTGATAGTGTTAGGTCTGAGTTTTGGTATAATATTATAATATTTTCCGTATAAGTAATTATTACCGCTTACCAATTTTCTTTCTCTAAATAGAGTAAAGTTTTTCGATTCCAACGTACCTAAATCTATCCTCCTTATTTTTCTGGATTATTTCTTCCTTTTTCATGATAATCGCGAAAAATTTATGTGCTATATGCTTCATAATTTTGAAAGTATATATTTCCTTCTATACTCTCTTCCATACTAACGGGTTTTAAGAAAACAAAGTTTTTGTAAAATCGGTCTCTCCTAGCTCTTTACCCCACCCTTTTACGACTTATAGTCGTACTAAAGTATTTTACGACTGTCGTCGTACTAAAGTCTTTACGACCTATGTCGTACTAAAGTATATCTACGTACTATTGAAGCCGTACTAATACTTACTAATTCTTACTCTAGCCTAAAGTGTATATTTTGGGAATTATCTATGTATTAGCATTGAACTAACATTGAATAAATAAATGTATTATATTTTGAATGAGAATAGCTTTGTCATGTCTGCAGAATCTATCGAGTTCCTGCTTTCTGAGTACGTTTCAAAAATATTATTTAAGGAAGCAGCAGGGAAATTTGTTAATTTCATTCTGTTAAAATTTCATGTTTCATGTTTTAATTGTCGAAATATTAGGGAATTGTCCAATTTCTTACCCTACCCATTGTTAACAGTTTTCAAAATGAGAAAATTTTTCATATTTTGGAACTAGAACAGTTCTTGTCTTGTCTTCAGAATCTACGTATCTAGTTCCTGCTTTCTGAGTACTTATCAAAAATATATATATAATAGGGATCGACCGGAATTCCAGTTCCGGTTCCGGTACTTTTTGGTTCCGGTTCCGGTTCCGGTTTTTGAAAACGTACCGGAACCGGAACCAATTTCAGCCTATTATCAAAAGCAAAATTTTATTAAAATTTTCAAAAATTTTATCAAACTTCTTTAAAACTTTCTGAAAAACTGCGATTCTCCTATAACCAGAATATGACTTATTCAAAAATTTTCGCCTGCGGCGCTATTACATTACTTAGAATGTTTTGAATTTGTAATAATAATGCCTAATGTATAATTGTTATGAATTTTAATATATTATAAAACAAAAATAATACTTAATAACTCAGATTAGATAGCACAAGACCGACGATACTTTTAAATTTAAGTAGTGGTAAAGATAACTAATGCTGAGTTGAAATTATTGAAGCCTTGGCGTCGACCTATGCTATTTCAAAATTATAGAGTGCGCTGTTGTATAATCAAATGTCAGTTTTAGCTTAAAATTAATCTTTTTAACTGTTTTAATCGAGACTGGACTTTAAATATGGACTACGTTTATTGCTGTTTGTTTAGTAATTAATCCAGTGCGCAGATCAACAGAATTACTAAAAAATTATGGATGGAACAAACAGCAAGGGTTCTTAAAAATCTTTTGAAGATACATCATTTAAAATTTTAAAATCCTGATGAAGCTAGGCAAAAGGAAGAAATTTCGTTTAATTCAAGTTGGAGAAATTGTACATTTCGACTTTCTTTGAAACTTGTGAAAAACGCTTTTGGCTTATATGTTTAATAGATGAAAACTTATATATATATTTCAACCATGCAAAAACATTTGCATTTTAATCAGAAAACTCAAATAACAAAGTAATTATACTGAGATATAATAACAAGCTATGGAATTAAAAGCCGATGTTCTAAACAAGTCCAATTTTGTATATAGCTGATGTTACCTAAGTTCACAGCCAGATTAGATTTTACAATACGGAATTTGTACAAGAACAGTAATTTTCAGAAAAATTTTAATTTTGTCTGAAATACATAGAAAATAAAAGTAAAGTAAAATGGTAATGGACATCTATTGTTTTCTAAAAATGTAAATGGCATCAGTATATTTTATTTTGCGTTCTGAAAATGCTGCAACTTTCCTTGAGCTCTAGTAAAGTTAAATGAACTTTTTGATTATGGCTAGAAATTATCAGACAAGCCAGATAAAAACTAAACATGTTTCTGACTTATTTTGCCGAAAGCTGTAAGAGCAGTTTCTGGTGCTCGCAAAAATTTCGTGGAATCAGTTTCTGTCTACTTATTTAGCTTAATTGAAAATTCAGCTTAACTATGTATAATTAAGAAATTAAATTTTATTTGCCAGTAAATCTGCTTTAAAAGTCAACTGGCATTCAATTAAATGATTCATCGAAAATCGTATATATAATGTAAAATACTAATTTAATTCCCTGTGTAAAATACTACTAATTCCCCCCTGGGGAAACTAAGTCCAGGGGGGGAAGGAGATTCGGCGAAGAAAGTTTTGGGGGGGATACCACACCCCCAAACCCCCCCCCCTGCGGAAACTATGTCCAGGGGGGAAGGAGAACGTCGGCCCCCTCCTCTTAGAAAAATCTTTCAGCTGTTAATCATAGTTTCCCTGGAACTTTGGGTAAACCGAAAGCTAGCCTGGTTTTTCGTAAAAATGTTTATTAAGGAAGAATGTGGAAAACAACGCATGGATCGAAAATAATATAATACGTATAGCAAGCTTAACAAAAAATCACCCGAAATTTTAACAAAAAAATAACCCCACCCTGACTCACAGGAAAGTCGCAGAGACCTAATTTTTTGCATGGTGATAGCCACACATCTCGACATCGCAGCCTGTGAGTTTGAGCCCCTAGGCCCTCTCCATGCGTTCAGGGCAGTCCTTTAAGTGAGGGTACCCAAAAGTGACCTCAAAAACGTTCATGGCCGAAGTTCGAATTTCGGCTGCTATTTACTAAGGGAAAACCCTAGGCAACCCACAGTGGCGCACCCAGCGTTTTCTGACAGGGGGGGGGGCGGCAACAATGTTGAAATTTTTTATAGTTATTTCTACACATGTTTTTGTGCTTTGAGAACAAACATGTAGTTACATTGGCTGAGGTAGTTAAATAGAATTAATCATTCTCAGAAATGCGAAAGCAGGGGGTCTGGGGGGCACAGCCCCCCAGAAGTTGAGAATTTTTTGCATTTCAGACCTGAAAACAATTTTTTCTGACCACTTTTTGTTGTTTCAAAGGATCAAAATTGTCTTCTGGCTAGCGCCCTGGTTTCACCGGATACATAAAGTATATACGTACTATATAACTCAAACTAATAAAACTCTATGAACAAAGCAAAGCAACGTAGCTATGATAAGAAAAAGTGGGAAGAAGCGGGGGTCTGGGGGCGGCAGCCCCCAGCTAAAAGCTAGAGCTCTTTTTAAAAAACTTCACCTATTTGAAAATTTTTTAGCCATGTTGTGGTTAGCAGTAGCAAAATTTGACTAAGCTTTTGTGTGTGCATTTTAAATTGTATTTTGTAAAAAAGCGTGCATATCAGGGGTTTTTAATGAATTTTTTGAAAAACGCATCTGCGTACATTTTGCGTATATTTTTATTTTAGAATGCGTATTTTTAATTTCGACTGCGTAAAATTACAAAAATTATATAGTGTATATATATATATATATATAAAGCTATAAACGCTTTTAGCTTCGATTAGTTTATGCTAAATCAAAATAGAAACAAACAGCAACGCATATTATGCATAGTAGGCACAGAAAGTATAGCGACCGCTGCTTGCTATATGCATATACCGAATAATAATTGAAGACCAGCCACCCCACCACGCCCCATATGCTATCCTCAAAACAACCAAAGAATAGTTAATTCGCGCCGAAGGCGCGAAAATTTTTGTTTTTTCTGCTTTTTCTCCTTTCTGCTTCTTAATTTTTCTGACCTTCGAAACCTGACCGGGGGGACGGCCGCCCCCCCCCCGCCCCCCCCTTGGGTGCGCCCCTGGCAACCCATATTGTGCATGTGACATGTCCTGACTGTGGGCTATCGATACATATATAGAAGTTCCCAGTCGGACCTCTGAACCGTCCTGGGGTGGGTGATTTTTTTTGTTAAAATTTTAACAAATAAAAAATCATTTTTATGTTTCGTTACTGAAGTCAGAACAGCAGCTAGAGCAAATCTAACGTCAAATTCGAGCTCAGCGACCTCGAAAACCCTTATATACGATGTTTTTGAGGTTGCCTGGCACTTCTGGTAGTCCAACCTGGTAACCAGCCGGGCCTGAACCGTCCGACGGTAAACGTGATCCCAGAAGTCAGTATTAGGCCATAGTTACCGAAAAACTAATGCCAGATTTGAATTCAGCGCCCTGGAAAACCCCCTAGGACATGTTTATATATAGCCACTTCGTACTGTCCAGTTGGTACCTGGAGGGTCCGGACGGGTCCGGCAGGGGTCACGTGACCGTGGGTCATACCCCACCAAAATATGAAGTTCTGAATTTCTCTGCCAAAATGCCTCGAAATAGGTTATAATCACTCACAAACACGAAAAAACAACGTTTTAGCCTTTAAAACGGCACTTTAGAGCCACCAGACTTCATGCTGGACGCTATCGGGGGCCATCAGTGACCACTAAGACTTCGGCGGGGTCAGTTGCCCTAGTTGGAGCACTAGGTTAGCGGTTTTGGGTTCTAAATACGTTATTTAGTGTGCTCTATCCAAAACTGATGAGAAAAAGTTGCTAGCTGCTCTCTGGGATCCGATCCGCCACTGATTTTTTTTGTTAACCCCCCATCACATTTCGGAGGTCGGCCAAGATTTACCCCCCCCCAGGCCCAAAGTTCCAGGGAAACTATGCCTTTATCATGGTGCGTTCATAGGTGTACCACCTGTTTGGGTTGGGGGGGGGGGGGAGTAGAAGAGAGGGTCCAAATTTGGCTCGGGGGCATAGGTGTAATTGGGGGGGGGTTGGGGGGGGTAGCCCCCTCAGCCATTTTTTCAAACCCCCCCCAGAAATTTTTGGGGGCCCCCGGCCCCCCCCCCCCCCAACAGGGGGGGGGGGGGGGGGGTAGTCGCGCCGAAGGCGCGAAAATTGGGCATTTTTAGTGCAAATTTTGCAAAATTTTTCAAAAAAGTCCAAATTTTTGGCTTCACTTGTTTATTATCGCGAGAAATACACGTTTATAACGGTTTTATAGTCTTATAGACACAATATTGACCTTATTCTGGACTCAGAAACATGTTGGCAATAAAGTTTTCGAGTTTAAAAACACTGTCTAATGTTAAAATTACTTAATGATTTCATGTTTTTCGGCATTAGCAATGACTGAAAATGCGATTTTTGACATAAAAATAGAAAAAATTTTGTGGGGGCGGTTGGGGGGGGGGGGTCGGGGGGGGGGGGGGTGCGGGGGTTCTAAAAAGGGAAAGCAAAACAAGCAAAAGCAGCTAGAGCAAAACTAACGTCAAATTCGAGCTCAGCGACCTCGAAAACCCTTATATACGTTGTTTTTGAGGTTGCCTGACACTTCTGGGAGTCCAACCTGGTAACCAGCCGGGCCTGGACCGTCCGACGGTAAACGTGATCCCAGAACTCAGTGTTAGCCCCTAATTACCTAAAAACTAATGCCAGATTTGAATTCAGCGCCCTCGAAAACCCCCTAGGACGTGTTTATAGCCACTTTGGACTGTCCAGTTGGTACCTGGAGGGTCCGGACGGGTCCGGCAGGGGTCACGTGACTGTGAGTCATACCCCAGCAACATACAAAGTTCTGGGTTTCTCTGCCAAAATGCCTGGAAATAGGTTATAATCACTCACAAACACGAAAAAACAACGTTTTAGCCTTTAAAACGGCACTTTAGAGCCACCAGATTTCATACTGGACGCTGTCGGGGGCCATCAGTGACCACTAAGACTTCGGCGGGGCCAGTTGCCTTAGTTGGAGCACTAGGTTAGCGGTTTGGGGTTCTAACTACGTTATTTAGTGCGCTCCATCCAAAACTGATGATAAAAAGTTGCTAGCTGCTTGTTAACGGGTGATTTTTTTGTTAAACCTTTAACAAAAAAATCACACATTTTCGTCTACTGCTACTTACTGGTAGGTGGTAGAGCAACGAAACTGGGGTGGTTTTAAAGCTTAGCCCAAGACCTATCCATGGGTCCTCAAAGTTATCGATTTGGTTTAGTTTTGCGAAAGTTCCAGCCAAAAAACCGAATTTTGATTTTTTTGTTAAGCTTGCTATATATATACATTTATATATATATATATATATATATGCCTAAACTTGTATATATATATATATATATACTATATAATACACAATAACGACTATGCAACGCGCCGAAGGCGCAAAAGTTTTGAAAAAAGTAAAGATAAACGCGGTTGAAGGTGCAAAATTTTTGAAAAAAGTAAAGAAAAACGCACCGACGGCGCCAAATTTTTGAAGCAGTGCAATGGAGAAAGCTTCGCATTCGCGAAAATTTTAGAAATTTTACAAATTTAACACTAATTTATCAAAAATTTTGGGGGGCAAAGACCAAAGGGGGGGTTCCAACCCCCAACCCCACCCTCCTTGCATACGCCCATGATATATACGTAATTGTTTTCAGAGTTTTGAGATTAATTTAATTTAGCTTTAAATGGATTACTATTCATATTACGACGAGCTTCAGTTTGAACCAGAACCCGAAGATTATCCGTTCTATGAGGATGATTTCGAGCCGATGCCCATCAATCTTTACGATTATGTTGCCCCTAAAGACTTGGTTGATCTCAAAAGTCCTTCCCTTACGGAGGTTTGGTTGGAGTGTGCTAAGCCATTGTTGCTGAGCTCCAGTGAAACTGCTAAGCTGTTTATGATAGTGGGCCTAGCTCTGCTTTCCAGAGGCATAATGGCTTTGCGTGAGACAGTTATATATGTATATAGACCGGGCCCGCACCCAGGATTTTAGAAAGGGGAGTGTTAGCTAAACCAAGATTTAGCGGAAGGGGGGTTCAAGGTTAGGTCTAGGTTTGGTTTTTTCCGGAAAAAAGTCGACCGAAAAAAGTATATACTTTATTCCGGTTTTTTCCGACTTTTTCCGCTGCCCTAAGCATGTCGGAGTGTCTCAAAATTTGTTTCTATAACATTTGTAGCCTGTCTTAACGAATATTTCAGCATGTAAACGCCATTTGACCACTTTTATAAGCTTTTCGACGTATTCAAACTAAGCAATTGTGAAAAATGTTGTCCAAAAAAGTTTCAACAGACTATGGACACAAATCCCAGTTATATATATGTCAGCGTAAAACTGTAGAATCAGGAATTCTGTAGAATTACTGAAATTTTCAGGAATTCTACAGAATTCCTGAACATTTCAGTAAAACTGTAGAATTACGGCGAAACTTAACTTATTCTGCAGTTTTCCTGATAATTTCAGGAATTCTGTAGAATTCCGTCTTTCGTTCAGGAAAACTGTGGAAATTATGGTTAAACTTGAATTATTCAACAGTTTTCCTGAAATTATGAGGGATTCTGCAGAATATTGTGTTTATTTTCAACACTCATTCTCAAATTCAAATTTTCAGAGCTCATATAGTTCCTTCTTTTTCTATTTCTTGGTTTGATTTTTTCGACTAATAACTAACCATATACGTAAGTTAAAATTTACTTTTTATAATCAGCCAAACTTTTACAATCGTAAGCAGGTCAAACATTCGTACTTTCCTACTTTTTTCAAAGTTTTTACAAGCAATCAACCAATAAGGCATTAGTTAACATCTCAGTTATTATGCTAATAAAAGCTGGTCATCTAAAGTATGACCAAAAATGTAGGGAGCGAAATTGTTTTGTTTAAATAATAAATTAATCTTTTTATACATTTCCATTGTAAATTATATTACAATTTACAGAAGTTGCTCAGCTTCTGGGGGATTCCGCCCCCCCCCCAGACCCCCGCGTGGCTTCTTCCGAAACGTTACACAAGTCTAGGTGGCATTACTTTGGCTTGAATGACCCTAAAAGAAAATAAAAGTAGGAACAATATGAGCACTGAAAATTTGAATTTGAGAATGAGTGTTGAAAATAAACACGTATTCTACAGAATCCCTCAGAATTTCAGGAAAACAGTTGAATAATTCAAGTTTAACCATAATTCCACAGTTTTCCTGAACGAAAGACGGAATTCTACAGAATTCCTGAAAATATCAGGAAAACTGTAGAATAAGTCAACTTTCGCCGTAATTCTACAGTTTTACTGAAATGTTCAGGGATTCTGTAGAATTCCTGAAAATTTCAGTAATTCTGCAGAATTCCTGATTCTACAGTTTTACGCTGACATATATACCTTATATAGTTTCTGGGAGCAGTGAAAACTTTCAGATAATTTTTCCGTGTGCTCAATTTTTATTCTTTCATAACTTTGGATTTTAGATGTAAGTATAAAGCTCGTTTGCTACAGCTTCCATTTAAAAAGGATGTGCCATCAAGCATGTTTTGTCCTTGCGGGCAAAAGCAAGCAGGGCTTCAGTGTTGTAGCAACAAAGAACAGTGGTCTGTCGTAATTAAGAGTATAACTGTTAGCTGAAATATTTAAATTGACCAGTTAAGGGGGGGGGTCGCTTTTTGGCCGATTTTTCGACCATCTCCGATTTTGCTCATTTTCACATATTTTGTAGTCCCAATGGGTCCTCAAAACAAGACAAGAGCGTTTTGCGTAATATTGCTTCTATCGTGCTGTAGAACCCTTCAAAGGTGACGTCGACATGTGTTAAACATAGGAAAATGAAAAAGTTAGGTTAAAAAGTTTGTGGCAGAAAAATTTTTCGCTGTATGCAAGATACAGCACTACAACCTTGTTGTACACGTTAAGGACATATCAGAGAGTGCAAATAACCCTTCTGGTATAATTCTGTTGAGTGTCGGATTTTTGGCGATTTTTCAAAGTCAAAATTTTGTAAAAATGGTGCTTTTTGTACCACGAAAAACAGGACAAGCGAAACATTTTCGCCTCTCCTCACGATTGGCAAAAGCTACAGAAATCGCTTATAGATAGTTGCACTCTACGCATACACAGAACTCTTATGACAGTAGTTGCAAATTTCTACCATTTGTAGTGCTCTCAAAAAACTTGCCACAAAATGTGCTATTTCTGCCAAAATCATCATTTTTCACAATTTTCACGTTCTTTTAATAATTTCTCACTCGTTACCCACTCGAAAGTCACCAAAATTGGCACATAAAACTCTCAATGCCTGCCAGACATTATGCTAAAGGCAAATGCTTCAAGGTTGAACTTTTCTGTCGTGTCGGCTCCTTTGATCTCTTATAGGTCACAAAAGTCAATTTTTGAAATTTCCAAAATATAGACAAATTGGGTATCATTCGATAGCTACTGATGAGCGGAACAACTTTTCTAATAGAACTATGTGTGTGAAATGTAGTATCTGAAAGTTAGAGCAAGTTAAAGTTTGAGGCACAGTTAGCCGAAAAAGGCTCAGTTCACAATTGAAAAATGTACTGTGAACGACTGGCTGGATATCCCGGAGTCGTTTTAGTATTAAAATATTAGCCAACCCACAGAATTACTTTGCCATATTAGTTGATCCAAATTTCGCTGCCGTTCTGTCTCAGCATGGCCTTGGAGGGCAAATCACAATGACTTTCAAGTTTTCCAACTTTATAGCTGAATATCTCTGCCACCGTTTGATTTCGAACTCTAATGTTTTGTCTTGTTTTTGAGAACATATGTACCTATATTGTGTGTGAAAATGAGCGAAATCCGTGACTATCGATTTTGACCCAAAGCGACCCCCCCCTTAAGGTGGTGATTCCTTTTGGAGACATCAACTTTGAACCACTATTATTCATTCATTATTTGGAGTTAAGAAGTCATCTTTATATCAAAATGTAGCTTAACAGTTTCTCTTTTCAATGAGTACAATGAATCTAAGTTTGGCTTTCCAAAATGAGCAATACGTAACTGAACGAAGTATGA
>JASAND010014351.1:0-17076 GCA_030248195.1 Trissonchulus latispiculum
GACTTTTAGTTGGTCTGTTTCTCACAAAATCATGAACAATTAGATCAACAATTGAGAATCTTTGTTTCTCTATCTTTGTAAGAAATTTCACCTTCGCTTTCAATCTTGGTGTCTGGAGTTTCGTAAATGCGTAATCAGCTTTTCACCAGTTGGTTGAAGGTTTTTTGGTAGCGTAGCAATTATGGGATCAATTTGCTCATGTTCAGAATGTTGTGGAGTGGATTGGTGCTGTTTTTATTTGAAATTCTTGTCCCTTGTCTTTTAACAAACGTCTGCGATAGTCCTTTGTCTATAAAGTGCTAATTTGACATCGCTAGTGTATTTTCGCTCACGCATTGTTCTTTCCATGACCAAGTCAGCTTCTTTCATATACTACTCAAAGTGAACCTGGTCGAACCAGTATATAGTAATCCATTATCGTTTGACTACAAGATCAGTAACTAGACCACCAACAACACCCAATAACGGAGTAAGCAAAGCGGGTAAGAATCCTCCTTGTTGGACAATTAACTTCTTTTTAGATTGAATACTCTTTTGTTTATCTCTCAATTGACGTAAGACTTTCTTGTGTCGCTTCAAACGGCGTAAATCTTCTTCAGGAAGCATAATGTTGCCAGATAGTACATTTACAATACAGTCACATATGGTTTTTATTAACTCTGGATTTGAGTTTTCAATAATGCCACGCCTCTGCTTTAGATTACACTTGCAGAGGACTTTTAGGTAGTCTACGTGCTTTTCAAATCGTTTCGCCATAGTGAACTAGTGGATTAGTAGATTATTTTCAATACATTCTAATTGTTTTTATGTACTTTTCAGTTTATAGATGCCATTAGGCTCGTTGGGAAATATCGTTGATCGTAGTCTGAAATCATCTGGAGTGTTCTGGTCCAAGTCAATTAGCAGATAGCCATGAGGTTTAAGGGTAGCATGATTATACGCTTGCATGAACCTATCAACTTTACCAGGAAACATTTGCTTAGCCAGATTGATTGGAGTTAGTTTATCTGCAGGATTCTTCATTAATATTATATACTGAGCATTTATTCTGCTAGTTCTCTTTTTTATCATAGAAAATATCTTGAGTGATATGGACCACGCTACACGACCAATGATGACATCCTCGAGTAAACAGTTCAATAAGTTTGGAATTTCTCTGTACTTCAGTCATTAAATCATCAAGTACAATTAACGTAGGTTTACCTGTCTTTAATTCATCCAAGTTGGGTATTCCATGATGAAACTCAACTTCTGGAAGATTATCATAGGCATCTTGCCATTCACTATAACACCATAGGATACGCTGTGGAGGGGGATTAATCATTTCATTCGCAAAATGAATAAGTTTAGATACAAATGTTGTTTTACCTGCTTTTGTAGGCGCAGCTACAATACAGGTAAAGGGGTGTTGAAATTTAAGAAACGGTGTAGCAATCATAACTGTTTCAACCCTGCCAAAGGTCTCATCAGGTGACTTTAACGGCTGTCACTACAGTTTTTTTTTCATCCTTTTATTAATTCACAAGCACAACATCACACATAACGCAATCAATACGCAATATTATAACTGTTATTTTTCATTTACAATTTCTTCTCTAATCTTCATTAGGATTTCACCAAGTTTATTCTTGCCTACCCACTGAGATGTATCACTGATGGTAGGTTCACTTATATCCATTCCATTAGCCCAATATGAATCATATTTCGTTGCTTCTGCGACGATATCCTTTCCAGTGTCCTTCAAGAGCTTCTCAATTTCAGGGTGTTGACGTATCTTTTCTTTCACTGCGAACGACATTACGCTGTCTGCAATTTGAAGCCAACGTTCTTCGTTATATCCTTCAACTGATTTTCCCAGTTGTTTAGCAACGGATGGTGACCAAGTAGCCATAATCTTATCATAAGTTTTAAAATCGTTGAAATACCTAGCTTTTGCAGCTTGGTAATATTGTTCCACGTTGCGGTATACCACACATTGAATAGTGAAAGGTGCTCTGTAGAAGTTACTGAATGGATGCCATCCAGAGTAAAAGAGAGTAATCATTTTACCCTCCACTCCTTTCATTCGCAGAGTATTTTTTGAGGGCTTAGAGATTGTTGTCGACTCCGGTTTGTGAGATTCCTTTTGTGCTTTTGAAGAGATCGTAGCGTTTTGAATTCTTCTCCACAACATGTTTTAGCTTTTGAATGTTCCTTTGTAACATGACATCTCCTTTCAATTTTATCAGAAAACGTCTTCGCACACTGAGTACACTTGAAGAGAGCCATTTTAAGAACACGACCGCACTCGACAAAGCCAAAAGATGAAATGAAAGGCTTTTTATTAATTCTGATTCAGAGTAACTCATGATGAGTCATCATTGCGCAATATTGCGCAATAAGCCAGCGTTCCTACACAGCAGTAATAGTTAGTTTTATCGTTTCACTTCATAAATCTTTAACAAATCTTCTCTAGTTATATGAATGGGTCCAATGCTAGCAAACATTACTTGCTGCTCATCCACCATACAAAGCTGAACGTCAAATCTCTCAGCAATAAAGGGACATAATAAGCTATCAGTCTCTGTTAATGGACAACATTTCCCATTGAAACACTGCCACAAAAACTCTTGAATCTTGTGAAATTGTTTGAGTGGATATACACGACTTATTGCGTCTTGTTTGATTCCAACCATTCCGTCAGGTAACAGTTCCACTGTAATTGGATTGAACGTTGAATTCTTTCCAGTTTGTTCACTTAATTGTCCTTTCTGTGTGCATACTATTATTAAAGTTGTTATTGTAACAACAAAAATTGTTCCCAGCAGAGCATACAAAGCATAAACGGTGCACTTACTTTGAAATAGTTGTTGTTTTTCCATTCTAAACTCCATTGTGACAGATATAAACTTTTATCTGTGCTCTCGTTGTTCGTTTACTGCGCATTTATCTGTGCTTTTTATTAACTCAAGGCCCAAGCAAGGCAGGCTGCTTACATATATTGACTTCCATACGGCAGGCTGTTAAAGTCTTCTAGTTCCTGCTTTTGTCTACATAAACCTGTTTTAGATAGAAATATTCTAGTCAGCATGGCCGAGTGGTCTAAGGCGATGTATTCAAGTCTAGATTAATCCAAGTGGTGGTTCGAATCCCAGTTCGGAATAATTCTTAATATAATATCTTGAATAATATAGAAGTTTTTTAAAGATTGATTATCCCGTTGCCATGACAACAAAAGTTATGCAATATTGTGAAATTGATGAGTCATCAAACACCTAAAAGATGGCTTATTACAAAGATAGATCATCCTGTTGCTATGACAACAAACATTGCGCAATATTACTCAATGCTGACAAGAAAAGTTTCAGTTTCGAAAGACATAAAAAGGTTAGTCATTTGTGTTTCTTGCAAGCTAGAAGCATGTCGCGTTTTCAGTGCTCGCTCTGTGCTAAGCTGTTTTCACAGCGATGCAGTATGCTAAGACATGTGCGTGAGGTGCACGAGAGAAGCTATTTATATCTCTGTGAAACTTGTGGGAAATCATTTGCCCGTCGAAACAATTTGAAGGAACATGAGCTAACACATTCCTGTGTTAGAGTATTTTCACAGCCTCAAGAAAAGATCAAGCCTACCAGCGAATTTGTCTTTATTCTCAAAGATCATGGGAGATATCATAATGTGAAGACATTTACACTGGAATCAGACTACTTGTGGGTTGATTTATGGGAAATGTATAAGAAGTTGGAAGAAAAGCTTGAAAGCTACATTATCAACTGTACTACAGGATCTCAGCTGCTTCAAGTTTGATTTGATTTTACGGATTACATTTGAAAAGGCAACTGATCCTGATGAGACTATTACCTGTTATTTTCATAGCAGTGTACATCGCATCGTTAATGGACGTGAAATCAGTGGAATGATATTGCAATCATTCAAAAATTTAAACAAGAAGGTGGAGGACTTTATGGAGCGTGGTAGTGGATGGGTTGTCAAATCAATTGATAATTTGGACTTACACGTATCCAAATACGAACCTGTCCGCGGATGTTCTTATTTACCTTTGCCTTCTAAATTACAAAACAAGAAGGCTATTGTTAATATCAAAAATGGCGATGACAAATGTTTTATGTGGAGTGTATTGGCAGCTCTGTATCCTCAATCACGTGATGCTGAACGTGTGACAAAATATGAACCTTATGTTGAAGAACTCAATTTTGATGATATTGATTTCCCAGTTAAGGTGGAGGATGTGCCTGAATTTGAACAATTGAACAATTTATCAATTAATGTTTATGGGTACGACGAGAAACTAACAATTTTACACATATCAAAAATGAAGGCTGATCGGAAAATCAGCTTGCTGTTATTGAAAAATCAACACTATTGCTGGCTAAAAAGACCCTGATCGCTTCTTTCATACAGAAACCAAGTACGAACACAAAAAATTTCAATGTCACTACTGTCTATGCATGTTTAACAAAAGGGAGAAGCGGGACAAGCATATGGAACGATGTGAAAATCCTGATATGGAATGTATTGAAATGCCTGAAGAAAGGTGGTTGTTCTTCAAAAATTATCACAAGATGCAGCGACAACCATACATTATTTATGCAGACTTTGAATGTATTTTGGAAAAGATTGCGGGCTGCGAACAGAACCCTCAGAAATCCTACACTATGAAATATCAGCAACATACCCCATGTGGTTACGCTATCGCAGAAGTGATGGGGTGCTGCTATGACACACAGAAATTGGGTCGAATTGATTTGTACAGAGGAGAAAGGACTGTGGAGAGGTTTTTAGATACAGTAATTAAGTGGGGAAGAGACTATCAGGAACTGTATGATCAGCAAAAGTCTCCTCAAATGACTCAACAGGATTGGTGGCATTACTGGGGAACTAGGAAATGTAATATATGTGGTGATGAGTTGGATAAAGAACGCGTGCTAGATCACTGTCACTTTTGTGGTAGCTATAGAGGAGCTGCTCATAATGAGTGCAAGCTTAGCTACAGACTATCACGTGATGTGGTGGTGGTATTTCACAACCTTCGACGTTATGATGGACACCTCATTCTCCAAAAACTGGGAGTAGCTATGAAGAACATTAAAGGAAGCAATATCTCAGTGATACCGAAAGGCTTTGATGATTATCTCACATTCTCGCTGGATCTTAAACATAAAAAGAAGAAATGGTGGCATATCAAATTTATTGACAGCTACCAGTTTATGGCAGCATCGTTAGCACAACTTACGAAAAATCTACGAGATAAAGGTGAAGAAAAGTTTACTCTAACATCAACCCATTTCAAACCCGAGCAGCTACCTTACCTGTTGAGAAAAGGTGTATACCCCTACGACTATATGGACTCTTGGCAAAGATTTAATGAAACCACACTACCATCGAAAGAAGAGTTTACCAGTACTCTAACTGGTGACGAAATTTCAGATGATGACTACAGTCATGCTCAGACTGTATGGAACGAGTTTAAGATGAGAAACATGGGAGACTACCACGATCTATACTTGGAAACTGATGTTCTCTTACTTGGAGACGTTTTTGAAAATTTTAGGTACTTTTGCCTATACAACTATCAATTAGATCCTGCGCACTATTTTACATCACCATCATTTTCTTGGGACGCTTGTTTAAAGATGACTGGAGTAGAGCTAGAACTACTACAAGATCCTGACATGTATACGTTTCTAGAAAGAGGGATTCGCGGTGGTGTATCTGTGATTAGTCATAGATACGCTAAAGCAAATAATCCCTTAGTACCTGATTATGACCCAACTATACCGACGACCTGGATTACCTACTTGGACGCAAACAATTTATATGGATGGACCATGGCAGAGTCGCTACCTTTAAAAGACTTTAAATGGATTTATAATCCGATTGATGTCGAAACTATATCAGATGATTCTACTACTGGTTACATCTTGGAAGTGGACTTGGAGTATCCTGACTCGCTACATGAGCAACACAACGATTACCCCTTGGCGGTTGAAAAAATGCAGATCACTGACGAAATGTTGTCTCCCTATTCTCGAGATGCAAAAGAAAAATTGAAAATTAAAAGTGGTAAAGTCAGGAAACTTGTCCCCAATTTATATGAGAAAGAGCACTATATTGTGCACTATCGAAATCTCAAGCTCTACTTGGAGCTGGGATTGAAACTAACAAAAATACATCGCTCTCTAGCCTTTACTCAGTCAAAATGGATGGCTCCTTATATTCTATTCAACACGGAACAAAGAAAGAAGGCAAAAGATAACTTTGAAAAGGATCTATTTAAACTATTCAATAACAGTGTGTTTGGGAAGACAATGGAGAACGTGCGCAACTACATCGATATTAAACTTGTTATCGATGAAAAGAAGGTGACGAAACTGACAAGGAAGAACGAATACAGTGGATTTAAGGTGATTGGTGAAAGTCTGTGGGCCGTAAAAATGAAAAGACCAACTGTGGAGCTGTGTAAACCCATCTATGTGGGTTTTACTGTGTTGGACCTATCGAAATGGCTCATGTACAGTTTCCACTACAAGTATGTGAAACACAAATATGGGTCCACCGCTACCCTATTAATGACCGACACCGATAGCCTAATCTACTGTATTCAGACCGATGACATATATGAAGATATGGTAAAGGATGCACACCTATTTGATGGGAGTGATTATCCTAAAGAACATAAATGCTATGACGTCACAAACAAGAAGGTAATGGGAAAGATGAAGGATGAGATGGCGGGAAGGACAATTTGGGAATTTGTTGGGTTGAGGTCGAAAATGTATAGTATATTAGATAAGGAAGGAAAGGAAAAGAAGAGAGCGAAAGGTGTTAAGAAGGATGTGGTATCGAGAAGAATCAGACATCAATTATACAAAGATACACTGTTTGATGGGTCTCAACATAAGCATTTGATGAGAAGTATAAGAAGCTATGGTGGAGAAATTAACAGCATTGTACAAAATAAGACTAGCCTAAGTGCTTTTGACGATAAACGTTACATTTTAAATGATGGTTATTGTAGTTTTGCGTGTGGTAATTGTAATGTTATGCACTAAATTGTTGTAAATAAACAGTAAATAAAGAAAAAAGAAAAAACCGTAACGGTTGCCTAGCCGTCTGATGAGGCCCTGTGGCGGGGGCCGAAACGGTTAATACCATAAGGAGTCTCCCAATATGTGTGTAAATGCCCTGAGGGCAAATACCTGCGCCAGAACCGCTATTTTTTAGCTACTCTTATCTTTTGGCCTAAAAATGCAAGACTGGTCCCAGAATGTTAAAGAGCACGGAAATAGGTTATTTCGTAAGTTTTAGCCAATTACGTAAAGGATTAGAGCCGTATGAGTCAAAAATACCCGACAGGAAACCAGCACCTTAAAGTAAAAAATTGCTGCAAACTGAACTAACAAATCTATTATAGCTAATGCGAAATTTTTTTAATTCTGACCTCTTCAAAAACTATTAGCTTTTTAGGCTGAAATATATGATATGATACACCAAAAATCCAGCAGAGAAAGATAGGTATGGTATGGACGTGCTACTGTAGTTTTGATTATTCGTGAGAATATAACGTCTGCCGTCGAAAAAAAGCTTTGTTCGGATCCCATATGTAAGTTTAATTATTTGCAAGTTAGCATTTCAGTTCTATGACGAAGCTTTCAGTAAATCGCTTGTGATAAACTAACAGATGCCCAGATGCCATGGGGGAAAAGCAGACTGCCTACGACACTAATGCGGATTAATGATGATCAAGAAGATGAGACCGAACCTGTGCGCCATTACACTACATTTAATTCGTGATTTTGATGTACCTAGACGTTCGAAATAATAAATCTGTTTCCCTGCATGTCGACTCAGAAATATGAAGAAGAATTCGCACCACATATATTAGATTGAGTGACAGTTAGATAGGGTCGCAGATTTCATTGGGAATGGAAGTGTAGGAAACTGTGCAACCTCATTGAATAAACTATTAGGTCGGACTTAGTAAATGATTGCAGATAAGTGCTCGGTGTATGATGCCTACGTAGAGAATCCCTCAGAAAAGTACAGAGCGACTATTAAATGAAAGGGTCCTAAAATAGCTTTAGTAAAAGAGAAGACTATAATGTCACTTTACTTCGAATTCCATAAAAGCCACACTTCAGATAAAATATCTAAACTATTTGAAATTACTTATTCAAGAAACATAGATACAAAAGGACAAAACTACCGAATTAGAGAGCCCAACCTTGACATTCAGGAACCTACGCAACCAGACTCAACCACCACTCCCCAACTAGAAACTAACACAACCGCCGTGAACTTTCGTGAAGCTTCCTTTTATATTTGCAAAACTACTGCTGTAGGTATCCGAAGAAACGCTCTTTTCCGCCGCCGGCCCAACGCGAAGTGACTACAACAGGCGTTATACAGTAGGCTAGACAATGGTAAAACAGATGTTACATTAGTGTTGCCCGGGTATGTAGTACTTTTAGTGATAAAACAAGATGTTACGAAACTACCTACAGCAAAAGTGAAGCCAAACGATCCCCACCGCCTACCAACTACGTGGTTCACAGTCAGCTCGGAATGACTCTGCGAACTGCAACTGGGTAAAACTGTGTCGGCTGTAACCGAAACTCAACTAACTAAACAAACTGACAAACTATACTTACTTACTGTACTTACTTACCTACTGACAAACAATCTAATACGACTACGTAGACATTTACACCTGCGGTAACCTCCGGAGCGTGAGGCCACGACAATAAGACAGAAATACTTCGTGGCCCAATATATATATGTATATATATATATATATATATATATATATATATATATATATATATATATATATGCCCACGACTACCCCAACTATCAACTAGCCCAAGAAAAATAGACAAACTACAAGAGAACAGAACACTACAAGACAAAAATAGATACAGCAACCATAGCCACGTCATGGGAATTACGCTTAGGGATTAGGAAGACAACGCATTAGACATGTGGTAGAAACAAACAAAAACAACGCAGAACGGATTATTAAAGCAACAGTACATTTATAGGTACAGATGACAAAAACAAAGCAAAAGGCAAACGAGATATGGCAAAACAAGATCACAGCGAACAAGTCAGCCCGACAAACATATTTAATTATTTAATAACATTATTTTCGCTAACATTAGTTTTTAATTTTGGTGTAGACATCGTTATCAAAACAATTGAAGCAAAGTTAAGTTTTAACTGGCATCGATATCAGTATTTTCTTTTATTTCTTATCAAAAAGCATTTCGACAGTTTTTCAAAGGCATAGGGCTCAAGGGAATCACGGAATTATTTCTTTTCCAATTACAGGACAAAATTTTCGATTTCAGTTCCTTAACTCTAATAATGTATATAAAAATGTTAATGAAGCAATTAGCTTCAATCGACGTCCATATTATCCTTTTCAATATTGACATGCCTAATACTTCCACTCTAATGCTGGTCAGAGTAATTTGAACGAGCCACGGGAAAATATAGAATAATAAATTTATTCCAACCACAATTACCATAGTCATGGTCATTCTGGTCTGCCGCTGATTGATTGCAGGCTGTATAGATGGGTGCAGATCATTGCCACGGATTTGCAGTAAAACGAGTACAGCAATATACAACAATATACTGCATATTTCAGTACACGCTACAATGCTTTGGTAGTAAAAGTTGTAGAGGTGCGGAGTTCCCCAAAACGTGATACACAATTGGGGCACTGTGGCGTTGTTAGTCATCGCCAGTGCTGACAAGATGTATCCTGCAAAGGTAGAACTCAAGGAAGCCCCGTAACTAAATCCAACCAACCATGTTGTATATTTCCACGTGAGCGTATGATAGTAATATACCCAATACACCGCGATAATCCTATCGATACTTGTGGCGAAATTCATAAAAGCGCCCGCCTGAGGTCCCAGTAAAATGAAAAAGGTGAAAGATTCCGTCATACAATCCCAAGGACGAACCAAAGCTTCCAGTCGATTATTGACGGTAAAATAAAGTCGGCGTATCCCTGCCAGAAAAAATCCCACACTATAAAATCCATCGGCTAAGCAGTGTGCGCAGACTATAACTATGTCTTTTCGCTTGAACAAATGTTTATCGTGAAATACAGCAGCAAAAACAGCAACAACTCCGGTTATTGATGGTATCGCAAGTGCAATGTACGCTATGTTGATGGCGGCTTGGCTCCATTCCATTATCTATCCAACCGCTTCCTACAACAAGGTTGCTATAATTTAATGTGAAACAGTAGTTAAAACTTTCGATAGTAGTACTTAACCCAGCTTTTCAAGAAAGGGGATATGGTGCTGCTACACACATCGGACATTTTATGCAAACCAGGACGTTCTAAAAATTTGACCTAAAAATAACCTAATGAAATAAAAAGTTCCTTGGGATGGCCCATTCATTGTAAAGGCCTTCAAGTAAAAAACTAAAGAACTTCTAAATAACTACGTCATCTATCGCCATCCTCAAACGTGGTTAACTCAAACTGATGCCCCAGACAGGACTGAGACCTTTCGACAATAATACTCAGCTTTTCAGGCCGCGCGGGAAAATGTGATGCAGTTAAATAAACCATACTAAATTTAATCTTAGACCATCGACTAGCAAACGACGTCTGAGCACAGGCAGCCTTCACTCCTGCTAGAACTGACGGATCTTGGCCAAACCGGAGCCGTGGGAACACATTTGCATCGACTTTGCGTTTAGCTACGGCCAGCGTCAGCTGGTCTTAGTGGGCAGTGGATCAACGTGTGCAGAGATAGCTCTATTAGCAATAACGTCAGCGGAATCCACTATCTTTAAGCTTTAGCGGCCGCTTTTAGTTTTCCAAAGATTCTGGTACGTGGTAACTTTCCACCTTTTCCGTCGAAAAGCCTTGACAATTTCTGACAAATGGCATTCGACAAATTTTCCGCCCTCCCTATGGTCCACAGTCGAATGGATTAGCTGAAGGGATGATCTGTACATGCAGAGTATTCTACACAAAAATGGAGAAACTCCGAAAGCAAATTATTGAAAAAGATTCTGAATTTTTGGTGCTGTATCACTCCACTCCTTTCGCATCCTCATATAAGTCCCTTGTCAAGTCCCTACTCAAACGATAGTTTACCTACAGGTTTACAGGCTTACCCCTTTCATGAACCTACCTATCCCGACTTATACCGAAAAAGATCCAATTTTGCAACGGGTGATAACGTCTGTTTCATGTTTCGCACGGCACACAAGAAACAATAGAGAAAAGAGCAGTTGTGTACGGATTGGGCAACTGTATGTTGGAGATTTCTAAAGGCTCTAACGAATCCGCCATTATTTAGACCAAGTTCATTTTTAACAAAACTCCGACCTTTCGAAATCTGTGGGCGGTTACGATTTCTGCCAATCGGAGTTTACAGTTCCCCGTCAATCAATGTCAGTTCAACCCTTGGAAGCTCTAGAACGCCCTCCACAGCAAGACAGAGGTTACCCACAACGTTCGACCTTGGCCCCTGTCGTTTGTACAACGATATGACAATGGATTCGTCCGAGAAACTATTTAAAAATGCACAGAGAACAAGATAATGTGTTCGAGCTGATGAATACAAAAATAAATAAACTTTCAAGTCAATCAGATTTTATCCGTAGTATATTATCACCTGATGCAGGTTGTGCAACGTGATTAAAAGCCATTAAAATGCAAAAATATAATTCTTATAGAGATAAGATCACATACTGATACTACGTAATCGCCGTGCTACAAATAATTTGTAGCACGGTGCACGTCAGGGCGTGCTCTCGTCTATATGTAGGAACTAATCTCCAGTTGAAAAATAGTATGAGTTATACAATGTTGCTCAATGCTACGTGCAACAAAGGGAAACCTTTCCAAAAATTGTGCAAAAATTGCTCTTGCTTCTACAAACTTTGTTGCAGATATAGAATCATTTCCAGCAAGTTTCATCAATGAATTCGCGTATTCGAATATATAACCCAGTTGATGCATTGCAATACATAATATGCTTGCCGAACTAGTTCAAACTCAGAATTAGCTTCTGATGGTGGGAAGAAATGTTCAAATTAAGTGCTATTATTAATCGTTAGAGCCCAGCCAATTAGCCGTGCTTCATGAAGCTATAGAAACAGATTCATAAGATAGCGGCATTCCGAGTGTGCAGTAATGTAGAAGTTACCACAACGTAGATACAAGCTTTGTTGACCAAAGTTTCGCTAAAACCGACGAAAAAGGTCAATTTTTAATTTCTTCATATGATCCTACGATACAATGGAGAAACAGTTCCGAAACAATAGTGTCTCCGCTTTGGCTGTAAGCGAAACAACTATTCCAACAATAACCATGGATGTATTTTCCATTCTTCATTTTGTTCTATTTTGGCAGGGTCTTGGAGCTGTGTACGATTGAAGGCTGTGCAGTGAAACCATAGATGAAACAATAGCGGTATAACAGCCGGGCGCTCATAAGGCATGTATTCTATTAGCTGCTATTAAATATTTCAATTTTTGAGAAAGGTTAGCGTTTTCTGGAATGCACAACTGTCCAAGACGAATGTTCGTAAATAAAGCACTAGGAGTTTAGCCGTAGAAAGGATAATGGCGCAGGGTCATCACGAATATAAGAACACCTTTTTAGAGGATGTCCCGCAATAGTGACTCTGCTCAAGTGTCAGCAGTTGTGGACTGACCTAGGCAGGGAACCCATGCCGTTCTGACAACAAATCATGACCAGCAGTAGGACACATGTGAATATCATCCAATGACTCTAAAAATCTAAAGACTTAGCTGAGTTCTAAAATAAAATAAAAATCACGTAGACATTACGATACGCAGAAAGTTGGATACTGTAGTATTAATTTAAAGAAACCGTAACTGATACCAGCACAGAATCAAAGTTACTTTTCAGAATCTACAAAAACCCACTTTCGTAATTTGATGTCACGTAAACCGATGCCTCTTGTGTGATGCCAATGCTAAAGCCTGTACTATCTGGAAGATATGACATCTGACTTCGGATTTGAGTAGACGCTTTTTTCGCGAACGCAAGCACGCAAATCACCATGGTGTTGGGGCATGGATAAAATATATCTGATGTTTGGTCGCCTCTAAAAGCAAAATACAATTGAAAAAGAATTTAATTACAGCATATTTAAAGTATAGTTATTTCATTTACAGCATATTTAAAGTATATATGCCTTATTTTGATTAAGTTCGCCAAATTTACCAATGTTTTACCTTTGGGGATTATTCGAAATGATCATTAACCTTATGATCAACACGGAATGATTCAATGTCCAGTACCTGTCCACTAATCCAGTACCTTATCCAGTACCTGTCCACTAATCCAGTACCTTGTCCAGTACCTGAGTGAGTACACAATATTGAAGCTGTAAAAGCATTTGCTACTCCTGAAATGTGATATTCAAATGTAATCTGCAATAGGATATTTCCAGTGTTCACTATGCCATAGTATTCAATTAGGGTTATGGTCGCTAGCGTACTATGATTAGTGTTTGTTCTTGCTTCTGCTAATCGGACCGTATTGACATCATTTTAATACTTCACCGTTAAAATTATCTTTGGACAAAGAAATCTACTGTGGGTTCTGCAAACGATATCTTCTTAAAACGTAATTGAACTGTGGAATTCTAGAATTTAACAAAAACCATTGATGTGACTACAAATGCAAACGTGCACTAGTTAAAATGAGCATCAAGCTATACTGAATTTAAAGTAAACTCTAGGGATTTTTATACCATAGGCTCAACACACTAAAACACTTCCCGCACTCTTCCTGTAAAACGTTGCATAAATGATGACTAGTCATGTGAATTAAGTCCACATGACTCATATCCGCAGAGGTTTTGGCACCCATCGTACCCGTCTCCACGTCGCAAAATTATTACAATGTAGTTATAGCCTGAGCCTGCCTGTTCTAGCACTCGTTCCACCCGTCAACAATTTAATAAGTACTATTAATCATTAAGATGTAGTTATAGCCGGAGTACATTTTGGCACCCATCCCAAACACCAGCCATGGTGTAAGCAATGCTAAAAGGAAATAGCATAGAATGACTTGTCGACGACCTGAAATAAGGTTTAGGATCCATTAACACTTGTTACACTACTATGACTAACATTTGAGAGAAGAGCTGAATAGCTGAGACAGATGAAACAAGACTCAGTAATCCCTGTCAGAGTTATTACTACGACTAAGCATAACGAACAACACAAAGCAAACCTCGTTAAATCGGTTTGAAAATAAAGTAAATAAATAACAGTGTGCGAGACACTACTATAGTAATCAACCCCTCCCCCTGTTTTTATCACCAAACTTCTGGAATACTAATAATATGCTGTCAATATGCAAGACTTCTAGAATTGAGGCATTATGTCAATGTGCCGCCCAAACTGTAACCGCCAATCGCAACACATTAATATTCTAACTTCTGGTAATTCTACCGTCAGCAAATGAAGGTGCATTTTCTTGTCTTTCTTGGCGTATATCACAAGTGATATTTTATCAAAATTTTGGAAAGTTTGGATAGATTTGGTTTAAGGTGGTGATTCCCTTTGGTCACATAAAGTTTGCACCATTATTACTCATTCATTACTTGGAGTTAGGAAGCCATTTTTATATCAAAATGTAGCTTGACATTTTCTCTCTTTAATGCATGCCACGAAACTAATTTTGCTTCTCTAAAATATTTTTAACACATTTTAGAAGGAGTATAATTTTCCAGAATTTTTGCAGAATCAAGTAAATTTTTTCGCGAGACATCGGTTATATCATTCTATACCTCCAGCAAATATCTGGGGTCGATTTTTTATTTATTGTGAAATCGCTCTTCGTTATAGAGAAATAAGCTGAAATGTGTGCGTAACCTGTATTTTGCCTACTTTTTCCAAATTTGTCAAGCGATTACTATAGCTAGAAAGCAGTAATCGGAAAAACTAAAAAATCGTCCCTGGGTATATTTGTGCATAACACATCTGTTCGGTAGCAGCCTCCAGCTTGCATGGAGAATGCTCCACTATCTTTGAGGAAAAATTGGCCGTGTTTTTGCAAAAACTACATTTTTTATGATGGCAGCCTACAGCAGCCTAATGGCTGTTGGAAGACGATCATGCGTCGGATAATTTGCCCCTATGAGACCTTCAGATCGACGCTTTTAGTTAGATTTTTCGGAGAAATGATGGATTATTTGATTTCTGCAAAAATGACAAGTTTTCGACGCCAAAACTAGAAAATCGGCTATATCTCACGGTAGAGAATAGCTAAAAACTTGCTTTAAAAGGCAAAATGTGAAGCTCAATGATATCTCTCGAATGAATATAGTCATAGCCAGACATGTGCAGAAGGGGAAGTTCTGGGGGGGGGGGGTGAAGGGCGGCCGAAGGCCGCCGAAAAACCGGATTTTTCCGGTTTTTTACCGGAAAAATCCGGATTCTTGGGGGGGGTGAGGGACCCCTCTGGGGAGGTGAGCTCAGGTCTGGGGGGGTGAGCTCAGGTCTGGGGGGGGTGAAAAACCCCCCCAAACCCCCTCAAGCACACGTATGGTCATAGCTGTATAGCGGTTGCCAAACGTTCAGAATTTGGGGAAAAACTACTCTGACCGGTAATCTCGAATTTTTGAATCGGGATTGCGCGGAGGGTGTTAGAACGCTAAAAGAACTTATTTCGGACAGTTTCATCAAATTTCATCTTGATTTACGCCGCTGAATAACAATATGTGCCCAAAAGGAGTCACCACCTTAAGACAGTGATTCCTTTTGGAGGCATCAAATTTGACCCGTTATTTACTCATTTATTCCTTGGTTCTAGAAAGCAGTTTTTATATCAAAATGGAGCTTAATACCTTCTCTTTCTGATGAACACAACGTAATTAATTTTGATTGTCGAAATTAACTTTAACAGATTTTGTGAAGAAGTGTAATTTTTCAGATGTTTTTGCAGACTGACGCAACTTTTTTCGAGAAACATTGATTATATCATTCCGTTCCTTTATCAAATGAGGACCCTGTTTAATTTTGTGAAATCGCTTTTCGTAATGGAGAAATTAGCTAAAATGTATGCTCAACCTGGTTTTTGCCTACTTTTCCCAACTTTTGCAAGCGACCACTTTATCTAGAAACCAAAAACCGGGGCAACTAAAAAGGGTCTCTGAGTATTTTTGTGTAAAACACATCTGCTAAGTGGCAACCCTGTAGCATGCATACTAAATGCTACACAGTCGCTGGAAAAATTTGGTCGTGTTTAATGTAAAAACTACATGTTTTATGACAGCAGCCCATGGGACAGCAATTGGAAGATGATCATGCCTCAGATAATTGGCATTTGTGAGAACTTGAAAATGACGCACTTACTTTAATCATACAGTTTAGCATAGCTCAACAATTGATTATTTAATTTTCTGCAAAAATGGCAAGTTTTGGACTCCAAAATAAGAAAATTGATAATATCTCACGATAGCGAACAGCTAGAAGGTTACTTTAAATTCAACAATATATAGCATACCGAATGAATATAATCATAGTATGCAGCTACTGTCTAACTGTCTGAAATCGGAAAAAATTACCCTGTACCGAGACGTTGAATTTTTGAAGCGGAATTACGCAGTGGGTGTTAGATACTCATTTTAGAAAGTTTCTTTAAATTTCGTCGTGATATGCGCCGTCAATCAACAATACATGCCAAAAAGTATCACCATCTTAAGTTTAGAAATTTGTATAGATATGCTTTTCTAAATTTAATTTCAAATAAACAAAAACGTTGTAAACTTGGAAGCTTTACGTGGAATGTAAACGTCAAACCTGAACATGTAGCTACACTAGACCTGAATTATCTAAGTGAATCTTCTCCAACGAAGTTTTACCGCTGATGAAGAGCAAAGACTCAATTGGAAAATGTAACAGAAAATTTTGCTGAAATAGACACACTTAGAACACTTATTCCAATCAAATAAAACATATCTGGCCTACCGATTACGGAGCCATTAGCCAATACAAACACCCAGACAAGCAAAACAAGTATAAAAATGAGATCGCATTGACTTAAACACATATGTA
>JASAND010014352.1:0-17821 GCA_030248195.1 Trissonchulus latispiculum
AGTAGTATGGTGCCAAAATGCCCACATCGTTCCAACACTTCGCCGTAAAATGCAATTTCCAATAAGCGTTATTTTACTCAGAAAAAAAACGAAGCGCACGGTAACTATCGCCTAGTGCGAAATTCGAAGTTTCGAATTCGAACCAAAAGTATGGTGGTACTTGTAGTACTACTCGAAAAGTTGTTTACGATGGTAACCTTTTTACCACTCCGGGCCTCTAATTAGCTGGCACCAGGCCAACACGGTCTCCAGGGGGCCGCGCAGACGCCTTTACACCCATATTATGTAGGGGCGCTATCTCGCCTACATACCTTCAGGAGCATACATATAAAATAATAGAAAACAAGAACAAAAAGTGCTCCTTCGTCTCATGTAAAATACATATGAGTCTTCGTAGGCAGGTTGTACATAAGCAAAAACTAGCCTGTAAAATACATATGAGTTCCGTAGGGACGTTGTAAATTAAGGAAAACAGGTTGCAACCGCTTAACATATGAGCCTGTCCCTACAACGAGGCTCGATATTGGCGTCACAGTGCATTCCACATTAAAGCCTCATTAAAGAACCTCAGCTTCATTCTCATTACGGAAAAAATAAATAGACGTAGTGGCCCAGAAGAAATGGACTGAAGTGAACTACAACTGCTCAAGCTGAACTGTACATGCAACCTGATGTTTTTCTGAAACACTATGGCACACCTCTAATGCATTCTCGAAACACTTTCACATTGTACACACATAGAGTACGTTCCCAAATAACATGTGAGTCTTAGAGCTCTTCATGGCTTTTTCATTTAGTAATGAACATATGATTACTATAATGACATTTGATCAACATTATATTTTGATGAAGGATTTGAATTTGTAATGAAAAGCTTTATGCAGTATGTATTTATATAAAAGTAAAATATATATCTGCAAATTATTCGTATTGTGACATACGCCAATATGAGCCTCGTTGTAGGACAAAGGCTCATATGTTAAAGGCGGTTGCAACCTGTTTTTCCTTAATTTACAACGTCTACGGAACTCATATGTATTTTACAGGCTAGTTTTTGCTTATGTACAACCTGCCTACGAGACTCTGTATTTATGAGACGAGAAATTTGTTCTTATTCATGCTCCTTGTCTCAGAATTTTTTGTTTTTGTTTCAGATCCCGGACTTCAATTCAACAAGAGGCATGTGCGGCAGATGATTGAGGATCGCGGAGGATGGGTCTTGGAGGATTTCTCGGTAAATTTCCAATCAATGTAAATAAATTCTGTCTTGAGCATTGAATCTAGTTTCTCTACTTGCTTTGTTAATCTTCTGTACCTGCGTTTGCAAGTTTGGTTGTTAGTTCGTCTTATCTATGAAAATTACAGTATAGCTCAAAACAATGTTAATTTTTTAAAGTTCGCAAACAGTGCGAACTTCGCGAAATTGTTAGTTAGATGTCGAAGTTCGTCAACTTAGTGCGGAGTGCACTAAGATTTTTGCGAAATTCCTTCGAACTCCGCCAAAATCTTCGTGAAATTTGCTAAAATCTTGGCGAATTTCGCGAAATTATGTGAACTTTGCTAAACTTTAGCGAACTTCGCGAACGCACCTAATCTTGAGTCTAAATTAGATTTTAAAATTTTTCAGTCAATTTTTGGCGGATATGGAGAAAACCATTCAAATTAGCTAGCTAACGATTTCTCAAAATTCGCTAACGTTTTCGCGTACTTCTTTAAATTTAGCGAACTGTCGCTTCTTACCGAAGTTCGCAGTTTGCGAAAGACGCAAAAAATTAACTTTGTTTTGAGCTATACCATAGAATTATGAAATGACAACGCCTTCTTTCCATCATTTTCAGCGTGTAACAAATCGTTTCAAGTGTTACTTGGTAGCCGATACCCATTATCGCACTCACAAATATTTGTCGGCTTTGGCCCGAGCAATTCCTTGTGTTTCTCACAGCTGGATTCACAAATGTTGCACTGAGGTGAGGAATACAACTCTAATTTTTCTTATTGCATTTTTGCATTTTGCTTGTACACTGTACATGGCGTTTTTGTATGAAATGCTTTGAGTAAATTCTAAAGGGCATTTTTTCGTAAGAAATTTCCAAGATGACGTTTCTTTTGATAATAATTATGTGGTTATGATGGCAACAGCGCAATCCTGGCATTAGTCGTTGATTATTTTGGTCTGTGGTTTCGTGAAAACCTTATGACGTAATTTGGGATTAGCTGAATTTGCAGTTTGAGCAAACCTGTGACAGTGGTTTTGCAACATCCTCTATTTTTATCTGTTATCGTGTGAACCTAGAAGCATTATCAGTTTTTTTACTTGTTTACTCTTAAGTGAAAGTGTTAAATTGGAACTTTAAACTCCATAAGCCTAATTTGATCAGTCAGCATGTTTAATTAAGAGTAAGCATTTTTGTCCGTTGTTAATTTAGGGGAAAATTTTGGAATTGAAAGATTTCATTCTACCGGCAGGTAGAAGTTTGGAATCAGGTTTACTTCTGGAATGGTACTCTTCTTATTTTTAATTGTGCTAATTAAGTAAAGTTAATCACAGTGTAAGTCTCAAGGTGGCTGTCGGCTGGTACAAAATTGTATAGTCACCCATTACGCTGGCTCATTATTAGTTGTTTTCAGGTTTGACATGCAAATATTTAGAATCCAACAGTAGCGCCAACGCAGTGAAATGAATTTCTAATTCGAATTCTAGCTCTTACTCTTCGCTTGCGGGTTAACAAGGCGCCCACATAATAGGATGACCAGGGATTAAGGCATGAAAAATACATCAAATTTAAGCCTTTACCTACAGCTGTAATAGTGAAAAATTTGATCAAGCTCTTCTGTTACCTAGTATATATATCTAACTGAAACTTGTTCTTTCACATACCTCTCCGGGTTTTCTCTAAACCAAAAATGAAGTGGGGGATAGTGGGGGGAACGACATAAGAATCCAAAAAATACGGTAAAATATTGGTAAAGTAAAAAAGTCTGTTTTCTACATATACTGCTGTAGTTAAGCTAAAAAGTGCTCATAAATTGTTTTAGTACCAAAATAAGTAGGCGAAAATATTCCGGCTAAGCTAGAAAAGTTTTGGAAATTTTGAACAAAAATCCTAGTGTAAATAAAGAAATTTAAGTACATTTGAGTAAGAAGTCAGGAAAATCTTAGTCTCCTTTTCTGTAGTGTCCTATTTTTGTCTCTGGTTTGGTTAGTGTTCCTTTGATTCCTTTGGAATTTAGGGTATAAGAATGAGATTTTTACAATTTACATTAGATATATTGCACACATTATGCTTCTATCTACGTAGATATTTGCTGCTATCTCTAATGTCTACACTCTACAGTTTTCACGTATATATTTTGCAGGCATGACTCCTGTCCCAATCTGTTGCAAGATATGACTGTTCTTATCTTCAGTGCCCATCGACCTGCCAATCCTGCAGCCCTGGATTTTGTACAGATTTGGGCACCCCTGGTTAAATCCATGGGCGCTGCCGTACTTTCTTCCATGCCTGAAGAAGGTGTGTCATAACAAATGAAATCAAATTTAGCGGAGAGCGTATCCCAAATTATTGGTTTATAGCATAAGTACGTACAGTCACCTTGAGCTTCAATGACGGCATTGGACTGGTTGGAGCTTCTACTCAGAGTACCACATGCTGACTAACTTCTGTCAAAAATACAAATATATAGCTTGTATTGAAAAAAGGTAAAGGTAACCCCTGGAGAATATCTCCATCCCTGCTTCACGGACAAGGGGTGCCGGTGCTCATCTCCGGATACACAGCCGTAGAACCAGGAGTGTCACCTCAAATGCTAACTGCATCCGTGGAAGGGGGGCCGGCCCTTCAAGATTTGTATAACTTGTACTAGCATTATTTAAATCAGATTTTCCATTCCACCAAATTGCGACCGGTTGAAACGGTTAGAAATTGGAGGACCTACAATGCAATGCAGGCGGCAGCAGAAACTGTTTTTGAACACTGGGCTGTGGAAAACATTATTTCGAAGTTTTGGAGCAAGCTATATTGCAAAATTCCCTTTATTACATTTCAGCATATTTATTCTTGCCTTAAGATCAATTTGTAGCATGAATTATGCTGACAGCTATGTCCAGTACTTCTCAACGCCCCAATCGGGACCCATAGACCCCAAATTTTACAAAACAGGAATTTTTAACTTTTTCAAAATATGGCACATTATGCATCAATCGAAAGCTCTCAGTGCAGGGATGAATTCTTCTCATAGAACTATGGCTCGGAAATGCTTCTATTTCAAGTTAAGCGCTGTTAAATATTTTGTTACATCAGGGGTGAACACGGGCCTTGTTTTTCTGAAAAATCCTTTACGAAAGCTTCTGATAATGCTCATCTGTCTTGAAACTGTTCAAAAATGTTGTATACAAAAATGTTGTATGTAGTTAAAGCATGAAGCTCAGCTGCACAAGTTTATGCGGGGGCGTGCATTACAAGGACAGTAGTCCTTTGCATGCCATAATTTATTTGGTTTCACGCAATGTGTGTACTTTCATAAACTAAATAACTTTAATTTTGTTGTTCTCAGTCGCATTTTATTTAAATATCTAATAGCGTACAAACCCGGGGTGCCAACCTTGCGTCACTGTGTGTATATATACGCTCATGCCTTTGTATGAGTTTATACAAGAACAAAAAGTGCTCCTTCGTCGCATGTAAAATACATATGAGTCCTCGTAGGCAGGTTGTACATAAGCAAAAACTAGCCTGTAAAATACATATGAGTTCCGTAGGGAGGTTGTAAATTAAGGAAAACAAGTTGCAACCGCTTAACATATGAGCCTGTCCTACAACGAGGCTCATATTGGCGTATATATGTCATAATACGAATAATTTGCAGATATATATTTTACTTTTATATAAATACATACTGCATAAAGGTTTTCATTACAAATTGTCCTTCACATAGCTTGTTGATCAGTCATTATAGTGTGCATATGCTCAATACGGTACGCCATGAGGCGCTCTGACTCACAGCCAAGTGGAAACGCATTCTGCGTGTGTATAATGTGAAAGTGTTTCGAGAATGCATTAGAGGTGTGCCATAGTGTTTCAGGAAACATCAGGTTGCATGTACAGTTCAGCTTAAGCAGTCGTAGTTCACTTCAGTCCATTTCTTCTGGGCCACAACGCTGGCTTATTTTTACTGGGGGGGGTGGGGGCCCCCCACTCGGCAACCTCCCCCCCCCCATAAATTTTTACCTCCCCCCCATAAGCCAAAAAATTGCTAGATTTCACCATTTTTACCCTAAATTTTCAAAAATGTTTCCGGCTTCGCCGGAATTTTAACGAAACTTTCTCTATTTTAGCGTAAAAAACACCTAAAATTACTCATTTTTTAGCGATTTTTGGCAATTTTTATACAAAAAAAACGTAAAAATTTGCAAAATTTTTTCAAAAATATGCCCCTCCCCACTTTTGGTGAGCCCCTCCCATCGATGGGGGGGGGGCAACTTTGAGCCCCCCCATATCGCCCCCCCCCCCATAAATTTTGGCCTAAAAATAAGCCAGCAACGTCTATTCATTTTTTCCGTAATGTGGATGAAGCTAAGGTTCTTTAATGAGGCTTTAATGTGGAATGCACTGTGACGCCAATATGAGCCTCGTTGTAGGACAGGCTCATATGTTAAGCGGTTGCAACTTGTTTTCCTTAATTTACAACCTCCCTACGGAACTCATATGTATTTTACAGGCTAGTTTTTGCTTATGTACAACCTGCCTACGAGGACTCATATGTATTTTACATGCGACGAAGGAGCACTTTTTGTTCTTGTTTTCTATTATTTTATATATGTATGCTCCTGAAGGTATGTATAGATATCTTTCAACAGTAGCAAGCAAGCCAACCACAGCACTCCACAACCACTTTGAGCATGCAGTTCTATGACAAAAGTTGCTCAGCTCGCTTACCGCTTTCATTTGATACCAAATTTGACCACTTTTGAACAATTTCCTTTTTGACCGAAAATCGCCAAGTCCCCACCCCACCCCACCACAGCACTCTACAGCCACTTTGAGCATGCAAGTTCTATGACAAAAGTTGCTCAGCTCACTTAGCGCTTTCATTTGATACCAAATTTGACTTTTGAAAATTTTCATTTTTGACCCCATGACCTCCCACCGACCTGACCCTCCAGATGGCAAAGTGGAACCAGCACAGCAAGATGGGTGGGTCAGACGGCAAAACGGATGCCAGGAATGAGCTGGACGCACCAGAAAACCCCTATAGACAATGTTTTGAGAGGCTATGTAGTCCTATATGGTGTTCCCGGAAGGCGGTACCGACCGGACCCTCCAGACGGCAAAGTGGAACCAGCACAGCAAGATGGGTGGGTCAGACGGCAAAACGGACACCGAGAATGAGCTGGGCGCACCAGAAAACCCCTATAGACAAAGTTTGGAGAGGCTAAGCAAAGCCTACTATGGGCCTCCAGGGAGCGGTTACCGACCTGACCCCTCAGACGGTCAAGTGGAACCAGCCCAGCAACTTCAGTTACTCGGGCAGTAAAACTGATAGCGGGAATCGATTCTCCGTCCCTAAAAACCTTTGTATGCAAAATTTGAGCCACCCATGTAGCAAAATAAGCGAAATATTTAAGTTCAAAGTTCGACCCAAAATTCACCAACTTTGGCCGGCCAGTACCGAAAAATTGCGCACGGAGACGGAAAATCATATAGCATTTGAACGACCCCGATATGTGTACTGTTTAACCATATAGTCAGTATTACCCCATATATAGCCCAATCTGACTTATTAAGGCGCCTTTGAAGCATACTTTTTGACCATTTTAGCGTTTTGGCCGACTTTGGCCCCAGCCAAAAATTTTTTCCGGCTCTGGGAGGCATAAAAATTAGCTTATTTTCTTATTTTTGATTTGTACTACAAGAATATATATGGGTTTCATAGGCAAAAATTTTTCTATCTGTAGTTATTCAAGCTACAAAACCCCCTTATGAGACATCAAAAGCGAGAAACCGGAAAAAAAGAAAAACACAATTTTCGTAAGCGATTTTTGGTGCAACTTTTTAACGGAAAGTGGTACGGGGATGAAACTTGGCGAACACACTAAACTCGACACGTACAATTTTTTGCGCACATAATCTGCGCAGGATCTGCGCAGGAATCTGCGCAGCTTCTGCGCAGCCTTGTTTTACACGGTCATTCGACCATTTTCACTCATATTATAGGGGTCGCTACCGCGACCCCTATGATATAATTGTCTACTAATCCTGTCACGACGTAGCCGCTTACATGCATCAGCATCGCCGTGGCAGATGTAATACCTGTTGTATGTGGACGCGGCATTGGGGTTGGGCGGCCGCGGGGCAAATCACGTCTATGTAATAAAAGATAATGTACTAACAAGGCGTGATTTACTCGGGTTTAAAAAAATATATATTGGTTTTTAAATGTGTATTACAAAAGAAGCTAAAATCTGAAGTTCACTTGCTTCAGTTGGCTGCCGCACCCTCAGTTTCGCTGATATTCAAATTGTATTCAATGAATGTCTCGTAACAACTCAATATAATTTAGGCTTGAAATGTATGCCACATGTGGCTAGATTATGTGTGAAAATTAGTGAAGTCCTTGATAAAAATTTTTTTACGATGGCCCCCTTAAGTAAGCCAGCAAATCTTAGAGGATAAAGCAGAGGATAAAAATTGAAAGAAACTAAATCATCCCTGAAACGTTTGTTCATTTTTTGTTTTCTAGATAGTGATGATCCAGTTGATCTTCTTCTGACCGACATCAGCTGTCCTCCAGATCTGCTCCAGGAAGCTCGTAGTCGTGGAGCGGACGTGGTCTCCTCAGAGTGGCTGATCCAGGCCATTATCACCGGAGAGCGACCTGGTCCCCTCGCCAGTCCTAAGTATCAGTATGATTTTGTGGAGTCTGGACCACCCTAAGGGAGAAGCCTGATTTGCCTGAGAGACTGATGATAATGATAATTTCAGCAGAATTTTGAGCATATTTGTGTAAACTTGCTTGAATTTTTGCTGTTGATGACATTCTGGAAGCTTTGTATTAAACTGTCGATGTATTTGTTTGCATTTTTCTCTGTTGTTATAACATTTGGTTTTGTGAGTTCATTTTATTTCTTTCATTGCTAGGTGTGCTTTAAGTGAGTTTGGTAGGTTATTTCAGTAGCGCGGTTTTGAATATTTTGTTCCGTTACACTTGTTCGGGTTTCTCCAGTCTGAGGTTAAGCAAAAGCGGAAGAAAATGTTTTGTCGAACCCCATCCCTCACACATAAAATGGGAGACAAAGCGTCGGCGCACCTCTGGTTTGCACGTTTCAGTCTCTGTACCGGAAATAGAGTGCACCCTCTTTTTCTTATGCTGTGGAGATGCCTAGCTACAGCTCACCAGCTATCTAGTGGGGGATGGGAAGTGAGTTCTAGTTACCTACCTCTAGCTAGGTGCCCCCTTTAGGTGCTAGCTTTTGTCATGAATATGGCTCAAAATACAAATTGTTAATTTCCCGTAAGTGGTTGCCGACTAGCCAACGACTACTGAAATTGAAACGCCTTGAACTGCTCCCTTCTCCCGAAGAAAAATTCTAGATCACAGAATATGCTCAATTAATGGATGTATGTACATAATTTTATGGATATGTTTGTTTTTCTTGTTCTGTTTTTTAAGTACAGTGGAAAGTATTATCTTCGGTTTACAGTGTGTGATTATCACTTATGTATCCAGGAATATGTACATGTATCCTGGATGTATCCTGTATGTATCCTGGAATCACTTATGTACAACTAGCCAGGAATATGCACCGGTCCGTAGTTTAATGATATTGCTGAATTTATGATTTATGTTCGTTATTACTTGAATTTTTTAATTTACTGAAAAGTTTATGTAAATTTTTGACTAGGCAGTATATAAACGGTTTGGGTATTTTTGGGACTTTTCGAGGAAACTTTCATCGCTGCCATCGCGGATAGTCTTAGTTCTTTTCTTGTGGTTTGCCATTGACATGAGCAGGGTTTTTTAACTGGTTCAGCCCGAAGTCTAGCGAAGTCTAAATCCAGTGATCCAATGCGAAACTGATGCGAAAATGTTAACTCCTTCAGGTACTCTTTTGTTTTAAGGTGGTGATTCCCTTTGGTCACATAAAGTTTGCACCATTATTACTCATTCATTACTTGGAGTTAAGAAGCCATTTTTATATCAAAATGTAGCTTAACATTTTCTCTTTTTAATGCATGCCACGAAACTAATGTTGCTTTTTTAAAATATTTTTAACACATTTTAGAAGAAGTATAACTTTCCAGAATTTTTGCAGACTCAACTAAATTTTTTCGCGAGACATCGGTTATATCATTCGATACCTCCATCAAATAGCTGGGGACGATTTTTTATTTATTGTGAAATCGCTCTTCGTTATAGAGAAATAAGCTCAAATGTGTGCGTAACCTGTATTTTGCCTACCTTTTCCAAATTTGTCAAGCGATTACTTTAGCTGGAAAGCAGCAATCGGGGCAACTAAAAAATCGTCCCTGGGTATATTTGTGCTGAACATAATCAGTTAAGTAGCAGCCCTCCAGCTTGCATGGTGAATGCTCCACAATCTTTGGAAAAAAATTGGTCGTGTTTTTGCAAAAACTACATTTTTTATGATAGCAGCCTACAGGATAACAGTTTGAAGACGATCATGCGTCGGATAATTTGTCCCTGTGAGGCCTTCAGATCGACGCCCTTAGTTTGATTTTACGGCTTGCGTAGTTCAAGAAATGTTGCATTATTTGATTTCTGCAAAAATGACAAGTTTTCGACGCTAAAACACGAAAATCGGCTATATCTCACGGTAGAGAAAAGCTAGAAACTTACTTTAAAAAGCAAAAATGTGAAGCTCAATGAGATCTTTCGAATGAATATAGTCATAACTATGTAGCTGCTGCTAAACGTTCAGAAATTGGGAAAAACCACTCTGACCGGAAATCTCGAATTTTTGAATCGGGATTGCGCGGAGGGTGTTAGAACGCTAAAAGAACTTATTTTGGAAAGTTTCATCAAATTTCATTTTTATTTACGCCGCCAACTGACAATATGTGCCCAAAAGGAATCACCACCTTACCTGATGAATTCTAACCATGACCAGCATACGCCCAAGTTAAATGTGGTTTCTGTGTTTGCTTTACTGCTGTCAAGTGCCAAGTTTGCCGTTATCTTTGTTTCGTGTGTTTTTAGTCTGTAATATACGTAAGTGTTCTTTGCATGTAAATCCGATTTGCGTGAGAGCAGGGCTTATGCATGATTTTGAAACAATGAAAAAGAGAGGTGATCCGAGGATAAGTTTTTGGAAAATTACCAGATTTGCACTAAAAATAGATTAGTTTTTGCTGCCAACAATGGGGGAGGTGCTCTGGATCTCCTGTGTCCTGTGGGCCGCAAAGATACGTCCCTGCATGAGACCACTGTCATGCAATTTCGCATGTGGTTAATGTTTACTGTTTGCTTTGAAACTTTTGTTGTGTAGAGACTTCAAAAAAGTGCACGAATTTTTACCATTTTCAGGGACAGTAGTTCCAACTAAAGACATTCCACGTTTTCTTGTTGCTAAAACTTGTTGTCAGAAATAACATGGCTCGAAATTAAATGCAAGTTTAAGCTCTACTTTGGACGGTGTAGTGTTGCTCTCTAAAGTAGCTTCAGGAAATTATTCGTTATGCCTGCCATATATCTGTTGATTCTGAGATATTTTCGTGCAAGCTTCAATAAAGTCGATAAAGAGACCGATTGTAGTGGATGTAGTTGAGTAGGGTCAAGAGTTTATAATACCAAGAGTATGACACTCAGCTCATCCTAATAGAATAAGCTTGCAAGATGCTCGACAGCGTTGTATGTTTACATGCTGAGAAGCCCGAGATTTCGGCCGTAAGGTTTGAACATCTTGCAAGGGTATTCTATTAGGAAGAGCTGAGTGTCTTATTCTTGATATTATAAACTCTTGGTAGGGTTGAGTATATATTTCCTTATTCGATAAGAGGATAGTCTTTGAAAATGAGCAAGGGCGGGGCATCATAGCTACATAACGTTGTGTCATGGAAATTCCCTGGCTTGCGGATAGGGTTGGTTTTTTTCCGGAAAAAAAAGATTGCCGGAAAAAAAACCTTTTTTTTCCGGTTTTTTTCCATTTTTTTCCATTTTTTTCCTTTTTTTTCCGGTCACTCCAAAATTACACAATGTGCTAAAAGTTAAGTTATTTTATGTTTTTGCATGCACAGAAGCAGTTTTCACGATATTTAGTAGCCCCAAATTGGTAGTGCAATAACACAAGCGCTTAGAAAGGTTCCAGTATTGATTCTAGGAATCAAATATTTTCAGAGGGTAACGCTGTAAAGCAAAGGACAGGTGACTTCTGTATACCTTGGCGGTTATACCAGACCTAGTTTGTGGTTTTCGTAGGTAACGCGCTTCGTAAAGTAAACAATTCCAGATATTTTAACAGTTTTGGCTGAACACTAGACTGTTAGGTATGGAATTATTAACCCTACCTGGGTTATGCAATCATTTTCACATTCCAAGGGAAAAAATGTCAAATCCCAAAATTAGCTCAAATTCATGAATATCGTATTCTTATCTCATTAAACACTGTTTTTTGATAGTTTCTTAATGTACTGAGATCATAAATTAACTTTCAGAACATGCCCCGAATATTTTTCCATTTTTTTCCGATGCGTCGAAAAAACCAAATACAATTTCGTCAGATTTAACATACCCCCACCTACTATGACCCACGGAAACGGTTGTAAGTAGTGTGAAATTGCTGGAAAAGCTCAGAAAACATGATATTTCATTGTAAAAATCGTCAAAATAACGTTAGGAATATTTTTCCATTTTTTTCCACCCCATCGGAAAAAAATGGAAAAAAACGGAAAAAAACCTTTTTTTTCCAGTCCTTTTTTTTCCGCGCCCATCCCTACTTGCGGAACAGGCAGGGTCACTGCTTCAACTACTGCACTGCACTTGAAGTCGGCCGGCAGCTACTTGCAGCTTAAATTTGACTTTCGAATATGAAAAATTTGATCCAAAATTCGCCTGAGTGTGCAATGAAGGACCGGTAGGTTCTCCAAAGCTTGTCCAGGATTTGGGATTCTGCTGTATTTATTGCAATGATTGATCTTGGTCCCGTCAAGATTCAAGACCCAGAGTTGCCGATGGACACAGAGCGCGGCCGCCAGGCGCTCTCACCCTTGGTTACCGCTACCACGCCCGCAGCCCGCACCAAATTTGCTTGACCGTACTAACCACCGTATTAAACTGAAATCACTAAAATAACCACAACTCTGATCCTTGTAGGTACAGCATTGGCTCACGCAGTCACGCTCAGTTGATAATAATATATAAATAAAGCTCAGCTGAATAAAGCTAATCTATTTTTAGTTGAAACTGAAATTCAAGTTTAAATGAAACAAGAGAATAAGCAGTTAACTTTTGAAAAACAAATGTATCTCACCAAAATTTCGACAGCTCGAATAAGTGCAAAGCCTGTCACGCAGACATGTGCAGGGGGGGGGTCACCTCCCCCCCCCCCCCAGAGGAGCTCACCCCCTGAATCGCACAACCGCAAAGGCAAAAAACGGTTTTTTCGGCCGCCTTGGGCCTCCGGTTCACCCCCACCCCAAATTCCGCCTCCTGCAGGTGTAGGCTATCACCGAGTTGGAAGAGGGTCGCGGTGTCACGGTGCAAGTCTTCCCCCGTGCAAATCTTCCCCCCGGAAATTTTGCACCGGTGCAAAACTTCCCCCGGGGGAAGATTTGCACCAGCTACCAGAGTGACCGTGAAGTTAGCAACAAATGATTCAAAAGTTTTGGGAACTATTTAAGATTAATTCCAACCATTCTACGTTGCCAGTCACTTGTTTTTAATAGATGAAGTATATAATAGTTAAATTCGTCTTCAAACTTGTCGTTTTGGCAGTCTTAATTGAGTAGAGTTAAAATTAACTCGATCCTTTTCATGAAAGAGTTAAAAGAGGGGAACTCAAGCTTGAGTGGAGTTAAAAAGAGTTAAAACAGTGGATTTTAACTCAACTCTACTCTACTCTACGCTTTCTTGAAAAGGCCCTTAGGCAAAATTGTGTCGAATTATGAATTAAATTCAACAAATACAATAAACCGAAATAACCTGTATCTTGCATTTAAATTTTATAACGTTCAATGACTGAAACCTGGCTAGAATCAATTGAACATTATCCTCGTCTACTCCTTTGGGGGGGATAAAGTTCTTTGGGAGCACTTGTATTCATAACATTCCTAGACGTGTTTGATTTATCATGCATTGAATTTCATTTTTCAATTCAGATTTTCGTTAGTTTATATATTGTAAGATGAAGTTGTTAGATTGAGCTAACGAAAACCTGTACAAAAATTAATCTCAGATTCGTTTTCAATGCTTCTAAAACCCACTGGAACCAACATTTGAGCAAAAATGGTGACAAACTTTTTGGATCCCGTTTGTCTGCCCCTGAAAATCAAGAATTTAATTCTTTAAATTTTTAAAAGATTGACTGATTGATTGAAAGTGCGCACAATCTCATTTTTACCAAATTTTAAGATAATAAATCAATAATAGACAGATTAAAACTTAAAATTGATTAAAAAAGTTTGAATTTACCTTGAATTTGCCTTTATTTCTAGACGTCTTCCAGTTGGGAGGGGGAGTGATAAAGTGCAAATAGGGCTTTGGGGGGGATAAAGTTTAATCCTAGTTCTTCCAAACATTTTTCTTGCTTTCTTAACCAATTATTATTGCTATTTTACTGTGTAGGAAACTAACAAGAGTGCATAATTGAACTATATATTAGAAGAAGAGTAAGCCACTAGAGGGCTCCTCTTCTTTGCATTGCGTAACGGTGCTCCGACCACAATACGCGAATGTTCCCCCGTTTGGTGGGGGGGTCGACAAGCATACCCCCTCCCCGCTTGGTGGGGGGGTATGCAAAAGGGGTCCCCGCTTGGTGGGGGGTATACAAAAGGGGTCCCCGTTTGGTGGGGGGGGTAGGCAGAAAGGGGTCCCCGTTTAGGGGGGGGGTCGCCAAGTCAGGCTAAGATTGGCTGAATCTGATTGGCTGTTGGCGACCCTCCCCCAAACGGGGACCCCTTTTGCTACCCCCCCCCCACAAACGGGGGACCCCTTTTGCATACCCCCCCCACAAAACTGGGACCCATTTTCAAATAGAACAAAAACTACCGTAATCCTCTGCTCTACCCCCCCCCCACCAAACGGGAAGGGGGTCTCTACAATCTGATTGGCTGTTGGCTACCCCCCACCAAACGGGGACCTCTTTTCTGCTACCCCCCCCCCCACCAAACGGAGGGGGGGTATGCTTTGTCGTAGAGAGCGACCCCCCCAACCAAACGGGGGAACATTCGCGTATTGTGGTCGGAGCACCGTTACGCAATGCCAAGAAGAGGAGCCCTCTAGTGGCTTACTCTTCTTCTTATATATAGTGCAATTATGCACTCTTGAAACTAAGCTTTGCTTGGTTTCGTTTTTGGTGTATTTCCTTGTGAGGGCAATCTCAAGAATGGATATCTAAATTCTAAAGGCCCTTTCAAAAGAGTATAGAGGAGTTTACAGAGTTAGTGCAATTGGATTCTGAAGTAAGGAGCCAAAGAGGGTAAATCCTAGTTTTGAGTTACACAAGTTACCACTGGAACCGGTAGAACCGGAACCGGAACCGGAACCGGTAGCATTTAGAACCGGACCGGTTCCAGCGTAATTTGTCTCAGATGATTTGAAAAATGTATCCAAAAATTAAGTTTTCGCCAGCAAATTTTCAAAATTTCTCTAGCTTTTAAATAACACCTTCAGTAAATTCTGAAAATTTTTCTAGCTTTTGAATGTAGTCTTTTGAAAGTTTTCCGAAACCTATTATGCGGCATTATTTTTTAACAAGTAAGAGTTTAAACTTTTTCTTGCATGGTGGTAAGATATGCAATTACTTTTGAGCTGATGATTCCTTTTTGGAGTAACAAACTTTGAAGCATTAATAATAATTGTTTACTTGGAGCAAGGTCTGTCTCTTGTGCATTTTATTGTGCACATGCACATTTTTTTCAAGCTGCACACTTGAATTTAATAATGCACACTTAAATGCACAGTCAAATTATACTTCCGCTAACCACAAAGTGCCCTAAAAAATTTCGAAAGTGCTTCAAATTTTAAAAAAGGTCTAGCTTTTAGCTGGGGGCTACCGCCCCCAGAACCCCGCATCTTCTTACTATTTTTCGATCAGGGCAACGTCGCAAAGACCTTGCTTTGTTCTATTCTTTCTTGTTTACAAAAGCCACTAATTAATTATTGAAATATTTTTGTTTTGGGTTGTATTTATAGACGCATATATGTCCCTTCATTGTCAGAAATAAACGACTGGATTAAGCCAATTTCTCTTAAAGTATTTCTTCACATTTTTTCCTAATACAACGGTTCGATGCGTACAATGCTAGCTCTCTCACTGCCGTTTGTTAATCTGTTAAAACGACAAAACATTGTTCAGAAAAATTTTAAACTGCAACATTTTTTCCAAATTTTTTTCCAATAAAAACATTTTTTCCAGAACGCACCCTATTTTTAAAATGCACAAATATCCGATATCTATCAAAAACAAACCCTGACTTGGAGTTAAGAAACCATCTTTATATCAAAGTATAGCCTAAGATTTCTTTTCCTAATAGATACCTGCAACCTAACTTTGGTTTTCTAGAGTTTTCACTGAATACTGTATTAGAATGGGCGCATACAGATTTTCGCAATTTTCTCTTAGTAGACAGTCGTAGACAAACAAACATATGAATTCTTCGCTGTTTCCAAATTTTTTTCCACTTCTTACAGCTATAATGTATCGCCAAATGTCAAGAAATAGGATTCCAGTGTATGTCTTGCTGCATCTCGCTACGTTAATGCAAAAAAGAAACATGACTAGTTTTCGAGCAAGCAAGATAGAGGATTACGAACTCGTCAATTGTCAAGCAAAATAAATCAGAGGAGAGGATCAGCTAATTAGTGGCAGTGACATGCTGTGAATGCGTAGATTCTATACTTAGTGACAGTTGAACAAACTATTACCAAAGGACACAGGAAATGAGATTAGGTTTGAAATTTTTTACATATTCTTTACACTTATAACACATTTTAACACTATTAAAACTGGTATAAAAATTAATTACTATTTTACATGTAAATTATTAACGTTGAGCACATACAACGTTGGCTCATAAGGTTTTGGTCCAATTTATATAAAAAACCAAAAAATTGAATTATAAGCCTTTTTACAAGTCTCAATTGGAACCGGAACCGGAAGCTAGAACCGGAACCGGAACCGGAACCGGTGCTCTAGAACCGGAACCGGAACCGGAACCGGTGCTCTAGAACCGGAACCGGAACCGGAACCGGTTTCAAAAATCGGAACCGGTCCGAGCACTATTCTAAAGCTAGAAGCAGGCACAAAATTCGCGCACGCACTGCTTGTGTTTTCAAGCTTAAGCACACAAACATAGAGCGAGTGAGCGTACCTCCGTTTCGTCTAGGTACTGATTTGCGGGGGGGGGGGGGGGGGCACAAGGGTCTGATTTGCGGGGGGGTGGGCCGTTAGCGTGCAGAGCATAGTTTTTGCTCCGATGACATAGAGCTTGCCTAGTGGCATACTCTTATCATTATGTACTCTTGGTTATAGTAATCCTGCAGCATTCGAAAAATTTTGCGGATATCAGTTGACCGCGGACTGCGGTGCGGAGCGGAACAGGTCGCCAAAATGGAACCCGCTACAACCTCTGGGTTGTCAGTGTGCTTATCCTCAAGAATTGAACTCAGAAATGCTAATTTTGTAAATGGCTATTTTAGATAGTTCAACCGAACGTAAATTTTATGGATAGCCGAAAGCCGAACATATCCAGATATATGGATAGCAAAGTGATTGCTTTGCTCAGGAATTTTTATCATATCCATTATCCGGTACCTACTTTTTCGAGGGCCAATTGTCAGGATTTTAAATTTCGCCTGTTTTGAAAAATTAAGTGTACAAATTTGAAACATCAGACGAAAATCCGATAGCACATATCTACTTGTATAATCCGTTCTGGGATATAGCGTGATTATAGTATCACAAGTTTAGTTCGTTCTTAGTTACTTTTGTAATTAACTATTGTTGCGGATGCAATCTTTCTTCTTTGAAAACTGTGAGTGGTTTGGTTGAGTGCGTGGAGCGCACGAAAAAAACCACGAAGGTTTTCTTGTGGGGATCGTTATACAAGTACTTTGCAGCACGACCAGGCGTGCATTCACTGATTTGCGCGCTCGAACAGGAAGTCCTCGTGCGTGGCACTCGTGCGCTTCGCGCACTCGTGCCCCACACTCGGAGCTTCCTGCTCGACGTGCGTACAAATCAGTGAATGCATGCCGAGTCATGCTACAAAGTATACTTGTCTTCCGAAATATCGAGCTTGAAAGCTAAGCAATGAAATTCCAGCTTTCGGCAAGAGATGACTTTTGAAGACCTAATTGAACGTTAAACTTTCGGACACTTCCTAACGCCAATATCAATTTACAGACGTTTTGTTTGTAATCTCGCATGTATTAGCCGATTAGTAAAACACCCAAACCGAACAGGTTCTAATCTATACCGTTGAGCAAATTGCATCCTTTCAAAATTTACGCTATGAATCCCAGCCCTACGGCCTGCGTTGAGGAAAGGGATATAAAACTACTTTCATTCTGAAAATATTGCAATTTGTTATTTGATAATAAATTAGCTAAAGAAAATGGTCTCATTAATTATAAAAAGCCTATC
>JASAND010014353.1:0-22100 GCA_030248195.1 Trissonchulus latispiculum
CCCGTCCTAATGAGGAAATAAGTCAGCTTTTCTGACACACATTGAGCCGGCCGACATCGTGGGGAATTTCGATTCGGGTTTCAAAGAAATAGCTTTTCAGGTTTCCCTAGCCGGCCTGGTTTGTTTATCGGGCAACGAAAGTCTGGCAACTGTCTTTTTGAGAAGCTTAGCTTTCACCTAAAAGCTTAGGCTCTGTCCCCTGGTATTGATTTTTGAGAATAGATGGAGAAGGAAGTAAAGTTTGAGCTGATTGACGCATCTCTTCCTAGCGACCTGATTGTTGGCAAAGAATCTAGTGGAAAGCAAATTCTGTTTTATTATTTTTCTTTTGGGTTTTTCTTTTTCACATATATATATCCGTCAAGTTTTGGTGGCTGGTTTAGCTCAGTTGTTGGGATGACAAAATGGTAAGCAGACTATGCTGCGTTCGAATCCTGCAATATAAATTATAAAAATCATCATTTTATGGATTTATCATCATAACGCGTCTTGTTACCAGTTTAACCTAAATAGGTAGTAGGTATAGTAACGCTCTAAATAGGTAGCTCAAATGACAAAGTTTTCATGACTGAGTATAATTCAATCGGAAATATGTAGTGTCGTCGTCGTGACAAACGTCCGCCTAGTGCAACGCTTACTGCCTGCCAACATTGCAACTAGTGGCCTAGGGTAGGCACTGGGAGTGCCAATAAGTTCTAAATAGTATTATTCCTGAAATCCTAACTATTCTTTTAAAGAATATTGTTTTCTTTTAGTTTAGAATGTTTGTAAATTTAGTGTTTACAAACATTTTACAACGTAAACTCCCTCGTTGACAATTCTCTTATCCACACAATATTTTAATTTTCATTTCGATTTTGATTTCCTTCCTAATCCTTCTTCTCCTAGTCCTAACTTAATGAATAGTTTAGTTACTTTCTGCCAAATATCGACATTGCAGTACTATTGGGGCCCGGTCCACACTCGCGCACAAGCGTATGCAAAGACACAAACAAGCACAAGAACAAGCACAAGTGTAAGCACGAGCACAGAAGATTGAAGACGTTCACACTGCACAAGCATAGCCAACCAAATTTCCCGAACTTAGCACAGACCACGCCTTCTGTCAAAAGCATAGAACAATCTTGGTCCAGCTGTTGACGTTGTGGTTTTGCGAAAAAGTTAAACTGAATTCAACTCTGCATTGTGCTTGTGCTTGTGGTTGTTCTTCTTGTGCTTGTGCAAGTTTTCAACAGCGGCTCGAAGCGGATGACGTACTTTTGCTTGTTCTTGTGCTTGTGCTTGTGCGCTAATGTGAACCGGGCCTAAGCTAAGTTTAAATAGATTGCACTTAAAATTTAATGGCAAAACAAAGTATGTAAATGCATTAGTGTTTCCAAAAAAAACTGCCGTAGATAGAGTGACAAATGTGACGTTCTTTCAAAGGTGATTCTTTCGTTTCTGTAGATTCAGTTTTACTTGTCAGAAACGCTCTAAATTTCTCTATCGATTTCAACTCAACTGTCTGGTGTTTATTTTGTTCCTCGTAGCCTTGGAAACCACTTCCCTTTATCAAGAAAGCTTGATTAAAGCCCATTTCCTGTAGGGATCTCCATGCCTTTGCTCCTACTTCCGTTCCCCTTCTGAAACCTGCTCGAAAGGCTCCAATTTCTGCTAGCATCTGAGTTCAGCTAAACACTGGCTCAGTCTGTGCGCGTGTGCGTGTGTGTGCGTCACATTTCTACATCTGCCAGCCTTTGTGTAACACTCTTCAGATGTTCATGCATACCCAATTTCCTTCTCAGAGCTGTAGGTAGGCCAGTTCCTGTTAGGCGGAATTGTTCCCAACTTTAGCTTAAGGTAGAAGAAATGGCTATATAGCAAGGTTTAGCTGCACGAGACTGTTGGCATGGCAACTAGGACTAAGCCTAAAGCCCCTTTCAATCCCTATTCTAGCTACTAGTGAACAGGCAAATGCTGATGAGAAAGTTTTATGGACAAGGAAGCCACACATAAACTAGGCTAGGCTGGGGGGTGCTGTCTTACGCTGCAGCAAAAAGATTTATGTAGGGGTGCTCTCATGTGATACCTTACGTGCTGAGTTTGTGTGACATAAATGCTTGGGAAATTTGCAGATTTATTGCACTAATCAGGCTAATTGATTAAGTGATTCAGTTACTCTTAACCTGTTTACCGTTTTTCGTCAGGATCGGATGAACTACTTGTACTTCTACTCTTTCGGTCTTTCTTGCTGAAAGTTTCGCAGATGTGCATTGCGTAAACATATAGCTTTCATAATACCGTGTATAGGCTTAACAAAGGGGGTATGGGCTGGTCCATACCCAACCCGAACAAAATTACAAGCCCTACACCGCCGTCGGGGGTAAGGGTAAGCAGAAATGAGTTTTGGCACCGAAATTTCGAAAATTTTCCGGCCTCAAAAAGTTTTACTAACATTTCTTAATTTTCGCTCGCTTTTAATTTTCCTAAAAATTGATAATTTTTCTTCAAATGCTTTAAAAATATGAATTTATATTACTATTAGCATTAATTTGTGCCTGTGACACAGGCCACTCAGGCTTTTAGGTTCAAGGTACAAGCCCCTCAGATTTTTTAGAACAAGCCCCCCAGGATCCGACTCTATCGGCCGTTTGCACCAAATGTGATTAACTATTTGCTAAGCACTTGCTAATCCGAAGACCAAATGATCAGCTAAACAAGTGCTAATCTTGAGCATTTGCTTAGCACCAACTCGTTGCACCACATCTGATAAGAAAGTCATTAACAGATCATCAGTTTAGCAGTTGCTAGCAAATGACTAGCGTTACTAAGAATTGACCAATGAAAAGGCTGGATTTTTGGATTTGGACCAATCAGCTATGGGAATTTTATGCCATTATCATGTGATTACAAGGACTGCCGTATCTGCTAATCACTTGCTTAATGTTTTCTCAGGACATACATCAGCAGTCTATAAATTCGATGCAAGACTCAATTTTTGTGCCTGTGCTTTTATTTGCTCAAAAAAGTGCGCAATGACACACTGTTTCTCTGAATTTAGCAAAAAAAGTGGGCTTGTGCGCAGGCGTGCGCACTTTTTTCCAGACACAGAAAAAGTATATAAATTACTAAAATTAAACACTGAAAAGTTACAAAAATTGCTCGTGGATTTTTGAAGCATTTTTGCAGCATCTGGGGACTCCGGTTCCCAGACCCCCGTTGCGCAATTTGTGGGTTTATGGTCCCATTCAAGCCATTTATATACATAGGTTTTAGTATGATCTTTTGTGAAAGACATAGTATGAACATTCTAGAAACATCAGACAAATGCTAATACGTACGAAAACGCAATTTTAGCTAAATTATAGTATTTTAAGGCTATGCCCAATTTTTCTACAAATTGTGCAAAAAATTTTGGGCCAATGCGCAGGAGAGGGCAAAAGTGTTCGAGCAAAACAAAAACACTGTTTTGTGCTCGGTTGAATTATACATTTCCCTAGCTGGGATGAGTTGTGTTGTTGTGTAATCTGCACAATATACATGAAATTAAACGTGTCGGATATTTCGAAATTCCGAATGTTTGAGAATCTGAAAAATGCTTTTATCTCGTTACACTTTAGCGTTGCAAATTGTTGACGAACTTTTTAGTTGGTTTCTTGCTATTAGGAGAAACGTGGAGAACCTCTAAGTATCCAGGAAGAGCATTCTCGCCATTACACTTTGACTGGAGATAAATTCAAAAAATTAGCAGGAATTTCGCAGTTAATCCTCCTCCAGAATAGGATTAAATATTTGTTTCTTGAGCACTTGATTAGCATCTGCTTAGCAGTTGATTAACTTAATCAGATTTGGTGCAAAGGAGTTTGGGATTAAGCACTTGCTAAGCAATTGCTTAGCACGAAATTCGCTAATCATTTGCTAATCACATTTGGTGAAAACCAGTGTTTGTTAATATTATACCGACTCTATGTTAATGTTAAACCGACTCTATGTTAATATATATTATACCGTGGGTGAATGTTTATTTTTCATAAACTAAGAAACAAACAAAAACATAACTAAATTAAAATGGACAACCAATTGATAACCAGAGCAATTGATGTGCTAAAACTTGTAGGTTTGCTTGACTCATTTGGATTTCAAAGTTTAGAGTTACGTTATAGATTTAGCTATCTGTACCGGCTTACAGTTTTTTGCACTTAGGAAAAAGGTTACCCTATCAAAAATATGTTGTTTACAGAAACCTACGATTTATTCCAAATTACCCTTAATCAATATCCATAGTCAGCCTTGAAAAGATGATTAGACTGCGTAATCAGATTTGTACTATACCTATTGTAGGTCAAATTGTTTCATATCAGAAGGTGCGTAATGTGCCAACATTCTTGTACCGCTTTTAAGTTTCACAACAGACGGAAATTTCTGTGAATTCGCTGTCATATATAATATGAAAGTTTGACGGTCACGCAACAACTCAAAAGGAATTGTTAGGACAAGTCATTCAATTCTCATCCTAGCTACTTCTTTTCTAGTCTTTGTTTGGCTGTTCATGTTTTTCTTCTTATTTCAGTGGCGCGCGGGGTCAACTCCAAGAATGCTCCCACACCTGCCATGAATCTATCACAGGGTCTACCAGATGGTAATCTTTCCGGCACCAGCTTGGGCGGCAACCACTCAGCGGGTAGTGGTAGGCCGGCATCACCCACTACGCTGCTGGCAAGCAAGGGAATATCATCCGTTGATGGTAACCTTTATTCTGTCGTTATCCTTACATAATTTGGGGTCCGTTACAAAATGTCTAACTTTACAAAATGTCGAATTTCTGTCACAAATTGTGCCGTCGATTCAAAACCTTTCAGAAATTTTTATTCATCGTAAAGTGTGGTGGTGCTCTTCAGGACAGTGGCGTTTTAGACTACGCCTGATCGAAAGTACAAACTGGCCTGACAGTGGATAGAAGATGAACAATTGTTTCTCTACGATCTAGATTCAACTTTTAAGATGTTTTCTAAAATCAAAATTCCAAATTATCAAATCATAAATTCTGAGATCAAAGTAGTCAACCTTATCTATGTGTTCAAACAGGGTGCCCTCACTAAAGCGACATGGCGAAAGCGCGACAAACGGTTATTAGCACGGCGGCATAGCAACGATGCGGCTTTGATGGCATCCCTTTAGTTTGTCGTGGGTGCTTTCTAGTGTTTGCCGCCGGTCTGACTGTCGACGGAGTGGTGGGCCGGCCGGCCTTGCCGACTTTCCAGACCGGCGACAAACACTAGTTTTACACTGTTTGTCGTGGTTTCGCCATGTCCCATCTACAGTCATACAACCAGCCTATAAGCACGTGTTGCATGAATGGGTACTGTTTGCAATTTTTTGTTACTATGCAGGTGAATTCTGTGTTAAATTGGAAAACGCGTTAAGACCAGAGTTGAAACCAGCAAAACAAGGAAGGAAAACAAAAATGTTTTGCATTGAACTCTGAGACTGTTGAAATATAAATGTTGTGCTCAAATTTGGACAGAGCTTTATAACGTTGGAGCCATAGTCTCATGTTTTTGACACAATATGCGCAACCTTGAGCGCGAAAGCTTGTGAGCGGGAAGTCGTTTTCAGCTGTCGATAAACTTAAGCTCAATAATAATCCATATGTATCTGTCAGTTGCAGTCACAAATTTACCAGAATATTCTGTAAAAATCCAAAATATTTTTCGAAATCTAACCCGTTTCCATGATGACTACGCTTGATGAGTCAAGAGTTTGGTGAGTCACGTATTTAAATCAGCTCCGGACCCGCGTATGACGAAAAAGTCAAAATTAAGATTTAAGCAGAATCTCAGAAACTCTTAGATTTATTATTTTATGGACGAGCGATAGGTGCTGCCTTCGTCCCAGTCTAAAAAAGTTGCAGCTTCTCTATAGCTAACTGTGGCATGAAATTTGTCCAACCACACCATCCACGGCATAAAATTAATAGTGCAAAGATAGAAAGTTTTTCAAAAGTTTCCATTTTCACGGTTTTCTGAAATTTCTAATATCTCCTACAACCAATTCTGTGATGCTGCTTTTGTCGGAAATGGGTTCATTTTCAACTCTTCTGAGCTGAACCATACCTTGCTCAGCACTACTCTGTACCCTTGAAAGAAGGCATAAGAGACATGTGTAGGAGGGGAAGTTGGGGTGGGGGTCGCAAAACCGAAAAATCAGATTCTGGGGGGTGAGGGACCCATTTTGAAGGTTGAGCTCTTGGTCTGAGGAGGGTGAAACTACCCAACTCCCCAAGCACATGTATGAGCATAACCCTTGCTACTCGCTCATATTCCTTGATAATATCAGATCAAATTAAACAGTACCACATGTTCTTGTTTCAGATTTCCTGATGGAAGCCTGTACCTCCAATGTGAGCGGTGGCGGGAAGGGAGCCGTGAAGAAGGAACGGGTCCCGAAGGGGGACAAGGTAACTCTCAAACGACTCAAACTGCCCAAAACGCAGACAGGGAATGATCTGGGCGTTCCACGGATCCGGCGCAGATCACAACGTGAGTTGGATATGAGCTGTCTGTGTATTGGACCGTGTTTCCTGAACGATTTCCCTGGAAATGTGCATTAAAATTGAATTAGAACGAAAGACATTGGTGATTTTGGCGTCATTTTGCAATCCGGTGTGCAACCTGGGAGTGCGGGAAGGCTAGGCTCCACAGCGACGGTGTGAGCTTAACTCTAACTTCTGGGACTCGCTCATGACTTTAGAAGTTAGAAATTTTGCCACAGAATTTAGAGCAAACTTAAAGCTTTAGCTTGATTAAATGTTTGTAACGTGAATTTACTGCTCATTTTGCCTAATTTTGTTTCAGACAATAAGGGTAACAAGCTCTGGGAATTTATACGGGATGCTTTGAAGGATCCAGAAACCTGTCCATCAATAGTCAGGTAAATACTGATCAATAAAAATCGAATAAAATTTTACTGATTAAGATATCGGAAAAGTTTGAGAAAACTGTAAATCCCGGAAAATGTATCTATTTATGGTTATGAAGTTGCATTTGCAGGTACAACAAAATTGCTACAAGCCTGAGCATGTTTAGTGGGGGGCGGGGGCATTAAAAACCCCCCAATAACTCCAAGTTTAACAAGAATTCATAACGAGAAGACACTCAGCCTAATTCTTCCTGTTTTAAGCACAAATCTGTGACATTCTTGACCAACGATGACACGAGATTTCATTAAAGCATGCATAAGCTGTATGGTCACTACCATACATCAAACATAGGGTCGGATCCTGGGGGGGGGGGCTTGCCCCTTGAAAACTCTGAGGGGGTGTACCTTGAACCAAAATGTTTGAGGGGGGGGAGGCCCTGTACCATAGGCATAAATTAACGCTAATAGTAATATAAATTCACAATTTTTAAAGAATTTGAAGAACAATTATCAATTTTTAGAAAAAATTTAAAACTTTGAACGTTTTTTGAAAACTTAAGAAATTTCAACAAAAATTCCTATTCTGAATTTTCTGAGTCTGAAGAAAATTTTCTGAATTTTGGTGTGAAAACCGATTTTTTGCGGCCATTTCGGCTTACGCCTTGTCCAGTATTGCCTTACCTCTTGCCCTTGACTTCGGTAGGGCTTATGTACCTGTCCGTATTGGGGGGGGGGGTGCTTGGATGGATACCCCATGCCATACCCCCGTGTTAACCTATGGTTACTACAGCACCGTTAACTGGAGAACTTTTCTCAATTTGTGCCGAGCATTTTGCAGTAAAAACAACCGAGTGTCTGACTTTTCCTATTATAAATCGTCATAAAGTGGCAGCTAATTTGCGCAGACAAAAAATTTGGATTGGATAAGACTGCACCTAGAGTTGAGCACAGAATCGGGTTGTTTTTAGATTGAGTTGTCATAATTCCTTTATTTCTTTCAGATGGGAAGATCCTTCGGAGGGAGTTTTTAGAATTGTGGAATCGGAGAAATTGGCTCGAATGTGGGGCGAAAAGAAAAACAATCAAAAGATGACCTACGAAAAGCTCAGCAGAGCGATGAGGTATCAAAATAAATGTCCTATTTCTGTCGTAACCAGTTTTTTACACAGAAGCGCCGGATTTGAATGTTAAAAATAACAGTTTAATAAAGGAGGAAATGACAGTTTTCCGAGAAAGGTGGATTTCTATTTCTACCGATATGAACATGGGAATTTAATTGGAACAAAATATATCCGGTAACAACTCATTTCCACAAATTTTCTTCCCGACTATTCCATCCCAGTATTTTGGTTGGACTGTTAGCAACCGGTGAGAGTACACATACAGCATGCAAATTTCATACTAAAACATTGCCTGATCTATCGTAGTCTGCAATCTTTCGGGTTGTGGTAAAGGGTTTACATGAAATTGTGTTAACCTTCAAATCAGTGAGTTTAGGCGTTTCAATTATTTTGTATTGCATTTTAGAACCTACTATGAGAAGCAAATCCTGGTCCCAATACCCAAGACGGGACTGTATCCGAAGAAGTTGGTCTACAAATTCGGTCCAAACGCCAACGGATGGGACCAGCACGTCAAAGTGATCACATCCGTTGGATCCGGGTCCGGACAGAGTCGGATTCCCGCATTATCCGATCCAACTACCTCAGCCTTCGGTGATCCTAATCTGGGTCGATATTCTGCCGTTGAGAAAAAGCCAAGCATGGTCAATGTGGGAGTTCAGAGTCCCAGCCCCCCAGTTGAGGGGAGCGAGATCCCACCTTCACCCAGCATCGCTCACGTGACTAGGACAGTGTTGGTGGAGCCCCCCAAGAAGGCGCCCCCTGAGCGTCTCCCCCGACCCCCGCATTGCGCCACAGCGCCCCCCTCCGGCCTAGTCACGGACTCAACCGGCTACGAGCCTGATGAGGATGAAACGGACACGGATGATGGTGGGGAATTGATGGTGGATGAAACTCAACTAGATGATTAATTAATTCATTGAAGCTTGACATAGACAACATTTTGTGGTACACTCTGGGAGAACTGTATTAGGTACTGGTCAGTCCGGTAGTAACTGTTCTACTTATAGTCCCCCGGACGATACGATGTTGCGGTTGTCCCTAAATCTCTTTATTGACCCCCTGACCCTCTACATTCCTGTATCCTAGAGCTAATCACTGCAGTGCAGTTGTACCTGCTGTATCCACAGTGTGGTTGTAAAGTAAGTTGTGACGAAGAAAATCTGGCTGACAGAAATGGAACTGACCAGTTGTCCTCATGAAAAGATTTTTGAAAACAAGTCTTGTCCAACTTTTACACAAACCGGATATATGTAGTGACAAAAATGTACAAACCTTAATCTAAGCTGTGCCACTGTTTCGATGCAGCGGTCTCGAGTTCCAATTTCTGAACCGGCTAATATTGTAGGCTATTTTTCTGTTGTTGTTACGTACGGAATTCTGGAAGATTTGTTAGCTGCAACACTGTCCAGAAAGGTTGTAGGTCTTTGAATTACAGTAGGTGCTTGCCATGGGAGTGCATTAGTTTGCGCACATGGTGATGGACCTTCAAGACTAGGGTGCATGAGTTTGACTTGACGCATGAGAAATCATAAAAATTTCTTAGCATTAAAGCACTGTAGTACCTAAGGGCATAATGCACGCCTTGTCCCCGGAGGATACAAGCCTTAACCATCGTTTGCGGGGACAAGAAATTAGAAAAAGAATGGCTAAGCAAAAATGCCCTGTTTGAAATTAAAAGTTGGATAAACTTCGTTTGCCTGTGTATACTCTAGGTTTTGTTTGATCTCAGAGCAAAATTGGGAACTTTTCATTGAAAATTGACGTTTTTTTCAAAACGTAAAGCTTTGCCAAACCTTGAAATGTTAAGCTTGCAATGAATTACAACTTATACTTAATGAATTACATTAAAATCCCCAATGGGAAATTTCCTCCCAAGGTACATGTCCTGTGTCTTACTGTAATGCTTTTCTGTCTCTCCTTTCAGGTACTACTATAATACAAAGATTCTTCTGCCAGTTTCTGGTCGTCGTCTCGTGTATCGGTTCGGTCCCAACGCCATCGGTTGGCGAATTGCCTTGGATCTGGCACCGCCGGAGTGCCTATTCGGGCCGGCCCGTTCTCTGGTCAGTTCGACTCCGGACTATTCCGGCCTGGCCCTGGCCGGCCAAGAACCCGGCCCGGACTCGGCACGGCCGAATTCCTCCGCCGGATTGGGTGGGATACAAACGGCGCCACGGGTGTCGTTTTGTGGCAGCTATGGGGAATCTTGTGATCTAAATTTCTACTTTGATGTTGTGTCTGAGGGGTTATCGGGTGACAGTACTTAGAGGGTTAAGTCTAATTTATTGTATTGTACCTATGTTTGCTGTTTTTGTGTTGAACAAATTGTTTTGAAATTTTGTGTATATCTTCCGCTAAGTACAAGACGTAAATTTCGTTGAATTCAGCTAAAATTTAGGGGTTTTGAAAATTAATTTAGGGGCTTAAATTAATTAATTAATGTAATCAAAAGTTATCAACTTATAACTCACAAATCTGGTGTTTCAGTTATTGATTAACTTAATCGTTTTATGCGGGTTAGTATATATATATATATGTTTTGTGTAAGTCTTATATGTTTTGTATATTCCGTTGCTAATTTTGTGGTTTGGAATTTCGTTAAATACTGTAGTCATTAAATTAGGAAGTGGAGGGGGCGTTCTGAAACGTCATTTTATATTTGTGCGTGGGGGAGAAGTGCTAGTTGTTTATCAATAATTTACAGCTTAAAATCATTCATTTTTCATTCAAATGCTTTGAATTCTCGAATTTTCTAATTATAAAATAACCATAAGCATTGCGACTGCACTTCAATCCTTTACACGGCACACAACCTACCTCATTTGCAAGTCATTTTTGTAACACATTATTTATGCTTGTGCAAAAACTCGGTTTTAGTTTCCAATTTTTCGATTTTTCGATTTCAGATTTCTGCAATATCCAACTATTTTAGTTTGACGTTAACTTCCTGAATGTTTGAACTTTGAAGGGTTTTGTTGTTATGGGTATCCATTGTGCATTGTGTATGTATAGTGTAGATTGGATTTGTGCTTGTGTGTAAATATCTACATTTAATTGTTACAATTTGGTGGATTTCTATTCTTGTTACCTGATCGTTGTTGTTGTAGTATGTAGAGACATTTTTGGTGTATTAATTATATACTGTGAAGCTTATGTCTAGTATAATTAGCATTCGGTGGCGCACAATTGTGACAATGTGAATTATATGAATTTATTTTTTACATAATGGTTGTAGTCTAATATTTTTGTTATTTATTGCTGTTGTTGATGTTCTATTGTCAAATTCTTTGCATTTTGGTGTACTACATTCAGAGTATATGGTAGAAATAAAGTGTTAACAAAGTGTTAAGCAGTCTGCCTCTGCCAATTATTGGAAAGCTGCTTTCGTCTGAAGTCAGAGCTAATTCTAAAAATTGCCAGTGGTTTTAGGAGCCGAGACGGTCGTCGTCCTTACAGTAAAGTGGCCCATCCGAATCCAGTCCTGGGTGTTGAATCCATCATCATTCATATCTCATAAAGGAACAGTATGACTCTCGGTAGGTTGTCTGGAGGGAAGGCCGGGCCAGGGCCGGAAGGATACCTACCATTTAATAGGCCTTTGGGCGACGGGCTGTCTACTACCTCCATGATCTGCTCGAACCCGTGGCAGAGGAGCATCATTCCGATCAGGGCGGTTGGTCAAACGCTTCGCCCCAGTAGTATGTATGCTGTCTTCGTTTTCACAATTCGTACCGCAAATTTTCCAACCATTTTGTTCCCGAACCCTTGGAAGCCTTTTAATTTGATTAGCATTCAGCAGCGGCAAAAGTCATATGCGATACAAGAATTCAGCGCTAGCAACTAAAGTCTGACCAAAAAATCTTGAAACCGAAATGTGAGCGCCAGTCCTCAGTTAATCAGTTATCTTTGTCGCATGCAAGATAACTTTTTGACCCATTTTTAAACCGTTGTTATTCAGCAGATATGAAGTAAATTGAGGTTGAGGCTTACTAAGGTTTGGATAAAATAACATTTAAATGAAATGGACCAACTGGATACTGAGATAATGGCCCATAAAATCTCAAATTTCAAAGCCCAGAACCGGAAATGGACCGGATACTCCATTGCTTTGACACCGGTAAAGTGAACGTAGCCTCCCCAGCATTCATTCTGCCAAAGAATAACATTATTTATCCGCGATTCCGAGCAACAGACCGGAAAAACCATTTTTTCGTTTTTTTTTCAAACCGGATACGACCATAGATCACGCAATTTTGGTCCAAATCACAGGAAATTTCGTATACAGACTAATTTCGACCCGAGGAATTCAAAAATCCAATTCAATCAGCGAAACTACGACTATCCCATCTTGCTGGACAGTTTTTGTGGTATACCGTTTTTGTGACCTAGACATCCGGTTACCCGACATGGACCGGGTGCCACCAGATTTTCGGAAATGTTTTGGGTCAAGGACCAACATGCTAGAATATGGATTAATTAGCATTTTCCTTCCGAATCTGAAGCGTTTTTATCGGTTTGGCATCCGGTAACCGGATATCGACCGGATATGATGATTTTACCGGATTCTCCTCTCCTGAGATTTCTAAAAATATATACTTTATATAGACTAACTTCAAAGGACTCAGGACATGTGCTACAGTTCGGTTCCAAGATTTTTGGTCACACTTTAGTTCTAAGCTTCAACGGAACTATTCACCATACATTAACATAGGGTCGGGTCCTGGGGGGCTTGTCCCCAGAAAATTTTGAGGGGGCTTGTACCTTGAACAAAAATTTTCAGGGAGGCTTGTACCTCAAGATTCGTAAACATTTGTAAAAATTTTCGAAGACTTAACGCTTATTTTATTAAATTTGCAACTTTGCAAAGAAATCTTCAACTGTTTAAAAAATTTCAAAATTTTGCTCGATTTTCCTGCAAAATTAAACAATTTTGCTGAAATTTTTTGAAATTTTAGTGTAAAAACTAATTTTTCCGGCTATTTTTGCCTACCCCTTGACCACTTTTTTGTTACCCCTTGTCCCCGACGGCGGCAGGGCTTGTACCTTGTCCGGGTTGGGGGGGGGGCTTAGACCCCCCCAGACCCCCCCGCGATAACCTATGATTCACTCTTAAAAAGACTCTTGTAGAAACTACAAGAATTTTTGTAGTTTTCTACAAAAGTGCTCCTGTGCGGTCAGTCACTAGCGGTGCTTCCTGTATTTTCCACAAAAGTAACTTTTGTATTTTCTACAGGCCTCTAGAATAGTGAAAATTACAAGAATTTCCTGTTGAAAATACTAAGGAAACCTGTAGTTTTTATTACAGCGGGGGTGCAGGGGGGGGGCGGCCGCTCCCAAAATATTTTCGGCAGGGAGCGACCGTTACAAAAAATCACCCACGGGGTGTTGAAAGACTGAAATTTTTCAAAAATTATGACCACTGTCGCCCTTATATACTCAGTTTACGTTATCAGCGTATCGAGTACTTTCCTATACAGTAAACCTGTAAACCAGTGAAAACTACAGGTTTCATTTGTATTGAATACTAGTCTAACTTGTAAATCCATTCTACCAAAGTATATCCGGTAAATACTACCAAGGACGACCTGTAGAAAGTACAAGAGTTAACCTGTATTTTCTACAAAAGCTTTTGTATTTATCATCTACAAAAGTGATTCCTGTAGTTTTTACTGGAACATTTCTAAGAGTGTCACATTCCTTACACTCTCACTAGTAGCCAATTGATAAGTTCCAATTTTCTCCGGAAACCTGAAATTTCAGAAATACCGGGTCACCAGGCAGGAAATAGTGACATGGTGTCATCTCTGGAACTTATTGTCAGTTTAGGGTTATTCCGATAAGAAATTGACCGGACCGGGCCCAGCACCGGGCCTAAATCATCAGCCGGGCCCGGACCAGGGCCTAAATCATCAGGGCCCGCTACTGGCTCCTTGGCGCGGCTTTAAATCTCCGAGCCCGGTGATAGGCCCGGTTTCGGAAGCCCGGGTCAAAGCCCGGGCCGCAGCAAGTCCCAAACTTGCAGAATGAGCCCGGCAGGCACGATGAGTTAGGCCGGCCCGGTGAGCCCGGTAGGCCCGGTGGGCCCGGAAGCCCGGTGGACCCGGCCTCGAAAACCGGACCCGGTAGCTCTAGCTGAAAGGCTAGGCCGGGCTCCATACAAAATTCTCCGGGCCCGGGCTTTGGAGCCCGCTACACGGCCCGGGGACAACCCTAGACGTTAGTGGGACCACTCTGAAAATCAAGGGGTTCCACCAACAAGATTTGTCCCGGGTCAGTCACGGTCGGATTACCCCAAGGTTTTCCGGAGCGAATGTCGTGGCTTTTACTGTTGATGGAATGATAAATCGCAAACTGTTAACAATTCGTGATCGGATTGAGAAAAGTGATAGCATGTCCTAGACAAATTTGGACTTGACTTTCATCTCATCTAGATTCAATCCAGTATTATAAGCAGAGGGAATAGACTGTTTTGCGTTCTGAAGACTGCTTCTTGATTCCCACACGTCTCAAATACATATGTATCCAGCCAGTATTCCTCAGACAAATCAAATTTTCGACAGTAGCCAGCTAAACATATTTCCTTTGGAGTAGCTATACTTTACAGTGTCACCCTTCGGATACTTCTGTTTTGTGTTTGGAAAATATGCATGTGCCCTTCTCCATACCTGAATGGGAGGTCAAATTTCACTGACCCTTGCGGAATCAAATTTGGGTACCCCTTGTGAGAGCGATGTTTCTTTAGGGGTACCTTTAAAAGCTATTTTTAAGCGATTTTTGCCACATTTCAACAAAAAACAGCGATTTTTTAGCCAAAACACGCTTTTCGGACAATTTTTACCAAAAAAGTTTTTTTAAGTGAAAAATTCCGGCGAATCCGGAAACTTTTAGGAAATTTTAGTAGTAAAACCTATGTTTTGGCTATTTTCTGACCCCTTGTGGGAGCAATTTCGCGACCCCTTGTGGTCGACTTCGCCGAGAGGGGGGAATTCCCCTCTGCCTCCTCCGCCTCTTGTCTGGAAGTACCATTGACCATTGATGAAACGGAGAATAGAGATTCAACTTTCAGTTGTTCCGCTTTATTTCTCCGTTCTTCAGTGTCTCCTTGATTCTGCTGGAGCATGAATCGGCCAAAAGTTTGGCACCAATTATATACCTGTTTGCTGAATTGCGCTAACCTGTATTCTGTATTCTGTATTTTGCAGCACTGGTTGACAAACTTTGCCATAAACTTTGTTCATTCGAAGAACATGACATCAAATACATCCTATGAATGGGACTTGGAAAAGGCCGATGAGATAATTGTCGGACGAAATGTACGTGGTATCTATATACAGGTGTTGGATAATCTACTGGTGACGGTCCACATGGAATCAAGAGATAATGCCTTACGGTTGCGCTTCGATGGAACTCGACAAACAGATGGAGACTATGTGGAACGAACACCAATAAGTGTAGAGGTTTGGCTTCAGACTCAGAACGGGTGGTGGAAATCGGAGGAAAGGGCCATTAATCCGACAGAATTTCGAACCTGGCACAGGTTAATCTATCCGACTTTTCCCACAAAAAAGATTAAATTCACCTTTTCATACACTTCTCCAGTTGTGCCCGAGGTGAAACCAGACCCAGTGAAGGAAATTGCGGAAAAATTGACACAACTTGTGACCGCCGTGGACTCTGCGCCGAATCCACACTTTGTGGAATTGTGGCAGGGAATTGAAAGTCCAGATAATCCCTACTCCGATATGCAAATTAGATGTTCTGATGATGTGGTATTCTACTGTCATCGTTTGGTCCTGTTTCGAAGTGCGGTGCTGAAAAAGAATTTGGAAACCGGTTTAGCCGAATCTCAAACTGGTGAAATTAAGCTGGATGATTTTAAGGGCCAAACAGTCAAAGAATTTCTTCAGTATTTGTACACTGGAAGGCTGGAGACGCTTAAAGTATGATCTATACAATTGTTTCTGGATAGGTACTAAATAATTGACACTAACCCTAGACACCGACATATATACTTTGCCTTTACTTGGAAATGCTTTTAAATGAAGGCAGCCAAGGCTAGATTTCATTACTTACATGATACTCATTACTAATTACATGACTTATATTCACAATTCATTACAGAACAGATATGGTTGTATAGTTGGATTGACATTTGGAGCTGAACTCCGTCATAATCCGCCAGGCCAGAGTAATCCTTCAAAGGCTTCAACGTTAGGCATAGTTGCACAGATATCCGAGACTCCCACAGTCTTCAACCTCCTACATAACCAGCAGCAGTTGCAGTAACAGGGCAGTCGCCCCCAAGGACACGAAAAGGATTTAGGGCAAACAGTCTACCATTCACCCACTGGGAAACTGTCCATATAAGGCCAGGTAGTACCAAGAGTACATCATACATAAGAGTGGGACAAGCGTCACACTCTATGTTATCAGCAGCTGAGCCATGCTCTGCGCGCTAACGGGCCACCCCCCCGCAATTGCGTACCTAGTGGACCCCCCGCAAATGAGTTCTTGGTACGCAATTGCGTATGCCCACTTTTTCCAATAGGAAGGAACCCCTCCCCCGCCAAACAGACCTATCATTTTTCAATTGACGAATGGTCACATTTGGGGGAGGATGGCTTACTGTAGAAAAGAGTGAGCATACGCAATTGCGTACTAGGTACTCATTTGAGGGGGGTCCACTAGGTACGCAATTGCAGGGGTGGGGGGGGGTGGGCCGTTAGCGCGCAGAGCATGGCTCAGCTGCTGATAACATAGAGTGTGACAAGCATCACACTCTTAGGACAGTGCGCTCGCAACGGAAACATCCCAGGATTTCGTGGTGGGCTGGACCTGGACTGGAAATGCTACAATTCTCAGGACGGGGACCCGAAGTTGTGACAACGTGGAAGCAGAGGTCACCTTAGCAAAGCTAACCCAGTAGTAGCGGCAGTACAAACAACTGACTACACCAGCTGACGACCACTGAGGCCAAGCTACCAAACATAAACTAAAGACTGCTAGTTCAAATCCGGCCGATAGTTGGATTTTTGTCAGGCTTTAACATCCTTTATTTTTTTGCAAGTGGCCCCCACCACTATTAGGAACGCACTGCGGTCCGTAAGTGGTCCTCCCCGCAGACCGCAGTCAAGAGGCGGAGAGAAGAAGATCACGGACAGAAAACGTGATCCCCGAGCAAGCTACCTTACGGTTATTTCAGTCACTCCCAAGGCAACTACATTCGTTTTTCCGAATGCAGCTGCCCTCCGCATGGCAATAGCAACTAGGTAGGCTGAAAACTGAACTGAAAGCCCACTCGAAAGGCAAAAGGGGGAAAGTGTGGTTGCAGAAATGGAGTCGGTGAGACAGCGAGCACTAAAACAGGATAGTAGGAAACATACGGTCTGTTAGGAGGGTGTCCCCTCACGAATCTAACATGAAACTATAATGCTGAAATAATTTCAAAGGTATTCACAAACATCACTGCCTCGCCTCGCTATGCGCAATACTCGCTACCTGAGTATTAGACCTTGCAAGAAAGTTGCATAATGACTATATTGTTTCTAACTGACCATACAGACGAATCTAAAATCTAAATGGACCTTATTCCGAAAGACGGTTTTGTTCATTACGTATACATGTGATTGATCAGCGTAATCGAAAATAAAACAAAACAATAAAGGCCAATAAAGTTAAAACTTAGTCGTAAGTTTATAAGCCTATGTAGATGTTCGGGTGCTGCTTATTATGCCATTACCATTGCTTAATCTTATCGCAAACACTCAGCTGGATTGAGTACCTGCAGTAGACACATGGGGACCTTTTTCACCCCACATGACATTGCTTCCCCAATACAGCATCATTGCCGCTAAATCTTTAACTAAACAAAAATTCTCAATAGGTTGAAACTAATCAGTCTCTGATAATGACCTCGCTTAGCCTAAAGCGCCTTCATTCACCTAATCAGTATTGTATTCTTTCCGTTAGACTAAGACAACAGATTCACCTAAGATTAGATCCACTAGCCAAATATCACCAAATGATTGAAACTTAGCTAATGAACTGATCCAACGTTCCAAAACATTCAGCCATACCACGTCACAGTATCGCTGGTACGGCTGTTCAAAATCCATGCCAGCGATGCAGAATACTGCAAGGGCGTAGTCCCGGGCCAAACTAGACAACCAAATACACTAAGGGTAGCTCTGCCTTTATAAACCGGGCACCTTATGCTTGGTATAGCTTAATTGGACAATTATATACATAACTGTGACTAAAATTTGCTTTTATAGAAGATTCTATAGATTATGCATCTATTATGCGATTCTTAAATCCAAATCTACGTACTTGCCTACTCCTTTTCTCTAACTTCAGATTAAATGACCTGTATTTCTCACGAATCTACTTAAATCAAAATATACACTTAAATCAGAACTTAGCCAATTTAGCAGCCACTCTCCAGAGCGTAGCGGATCGGATCTTAGCGTTTGACCGTCCTTTATTTTCCTTAGTGGTTTTAATGTAGTCTGCCTGCGCCTAAACCGCAACTAGTCCTAATATTATTTCTCGCAATATGCTGTACCTAAAGTTTAGGTTATTTCAGACGACGACATTTGCCAAAGATCTAGCATTGCTGGGTCATCGTTACGAGCTGCCAGATTTGGTTGCCTTTTGTGAATTGCGTTTGATTCAGGCTGTTGATTTGGAAATGGCAGGAGAATATTTGCTGTTAGCAGATTTGCTGGTACTGAAAGATTTGAAACGGAAATGTATGGAATTGGTGAAGTCGAATTTGGATGTATTCAAAACAACGCCGTCATATGAAGCGATAATGGGGAAACCTGATTTATTAATGGAACTGCTAAAAATTTGACAATATAAAGCACACTTATGTACCCGACGATAACTGAATCCGATAGTTGGTTTGGTCTTATTATCCTTGATTTTCAATGTTATGAAACGTTCGAAAATAAAGATACGAAAGCTTTAAGTTCTAACGATAGCAGCAGAAGGGTTCTTATTGCAAAAAGTTGGGGGATCAAATTTGAGATAAACTTCTCAAAAACTTGGCTGCAGTTCAAGTTTTATTGTTACAAGTTCAAGTTTATTCTTGAAGAATTCCATCAAAAACAGCATCAAAAAAGCTGTTCAACGGTGTTTAGAGTTTTGATATCAGTCTCAAAATGTAGTGTTTAAAGCTTGGTTGGTTTAGGCTTCATTTTTTCGCATTTCAAAAACTGGGCGCCACGTTATGTCTGCGCTATTTGGCTAACAAGTCACTAGAGTTACTTTTTGTTGAATGTTTCCAGCTTTGAGAAATTCTGGTTTTCTGATTCATATTTCTTGGATTACCGCTGTAATTTTCTACTGCTAAGTATAGTGTAGGTACTTGAACAATTACTGTTATTACTAAGAGTACATGTTTGACAATACATGCATACTATACAAAACTGAGGAACGGTTTCCAACAAAATCTCAGAATTCCAGAATTCAGTTAAATTGTATCAAAACTTTTGGTTAGCGCCAAATTCTGCCGCATTAGTGGAATTGCCGATCTGAAAAACCTGTGCGCTCCACATCATAGCATGAATCAAACAAAATAATAAATAGTTGACGAATGGGATTTTTTTCGAAGGGTCAAACCATCCCATAAAATTTTTGGCCCAAGTATACATTCCACTGTAAAGATAAGACTGAGTTATATCGAAATAAATGGAAGAATTGCAGTTCTAGAGAGTGTGTATGTGTCCGATTACTCGTCCGAAAACCCCTAGCCAAATACTACGCAAATAAACTAAATTGATAATTTTTGTACGGGTTTAGTAAGATAATACAAAAGTAGCACAATTTCAATTTCAATAATGTGACATGAAAAGATACGTGCACCAGAGAATACAATTCAATACAGAAGTAGAAACGACACTAAAACAAACAACAAACCGACAAGAAAAGAGGGAACCAATGGCCCAAAATAGGGAGGCAGGGAACCCGGCACGGAGAATTTAGGGGGATTACCCTCCTCCAAAAGAAAATAAATAAAAAGAATAAAGCACTTTAGATAAGACAAAGGCAGAAAATATCCGACCGACTTGAATGAATCCCAACTCAATACTGAACTGAAGATTTTGCGTGAGCGCCTTTTATAGTGCGCAATTAGCTAGCAAGCCGGAGACTTTACACATAACCATACATTTAGCGGTTGCATAAATTTTCTTAATTTGCATAGAAATGAACGGAACTATTAGAAATATTTCCACAGATTACCCCCTCTTTTGAAACGCGCGACCCCGCCGCGGCCAAGGGCTCAAGGGTTAGTAATAAAACCTAATTAACCTAGCTACTAGTACAGATAAAACGCGTTTTAGAAGACAACGGTAGAAGATAAAAATTTGCGTATCCCTCAGGCCCGGGTTCCTGGGGACACTACTCGGGCCCCACACAACACATACACATAGGAGATTCCGAGACACAGATAAAGATACTCCGGAACATACCGGGACACTTACAAACATTTACACGGAATACACCGACTACACATAACGAAATACGGCTTGGGACACCATTGAGCCACGACAGGATCACACGAAACAGAAGAGAAGGGTACTCCGCGAGACCCCATCCCAATTTTGAACCCACTCCGGAAGACACTATGTCGGACCAACATGTACATTTACAAAATACTCATTATACAACACTCCGGAATTGCATACAACAAACGAAACATTCGGAAATAACCTACAAAATACTTACTACCGGAGCAAGACAAGTACAAAAACATAGAAAATACTTCTGCACCTCAAAGATATACATCAGAGTGAAAAAAGGGAAAAGCAGCTACAATAGACACTATACTGGGCAAAATTTAACACGACAAACAGTAGAAAGACAGAAGTGATACCTAGAAACGCAAAAATGATGAAAATTTGTACTCCGGTGGGATTAACTACACTAGAAAACTCCTCCGAGAAAGGTTTTACATTGTTTTATAGAACTCCGGGAAATATTTCAGACAATTACACAGTGCTCCGGACAAGTCAACCATATAGCAACAATACATTGTGAAAACTCCGGGAGAGCCGCCACCGGAGTAGACATATTATACAAATCTGAATAAATGGCGACAAATAAAGCTGCACAAAATAAAGCATATGAAATTTTAGCTGCACCAAAAATGGCAAGGTGGAAGGCAAAACAATGGCAGTACAGATTATGATTAAACCAGCGATACATTAGTAAAAATGAAAAATAACAACAGTTAGAAAAGATAACATACGACATAGTATAGGACGGACTAGCCGAACTAGGGGGCACCCTTTTAAAATGAATCCCGAAAGAAACTGTAGAGATAAAAAGATTTTAAAAGTCAATAGAATTTTAAAGGTGATAATCAAGCGAAAAACCCCATAAAGTATAACCCAAATCAGTTTCCCCCCTATCCTATTAAAGCTATCAGACAAAAATAAAGCATACAGATAGAATGAAAAAACACAACGCAAGTTAGAAAACGAGGGGAAAGGGGGAGGGGGAGCGGACGAGTAGGGGGAACCGGAATGCACAACAATCACAATACAGACTGATATAATATAAAAGTTCACAGTTGATCGGCCAGGAAGGCCGCCGAGAACCATGCTGTAGGGGGTAGACCCCACAGCCACCATCGGACCAACCTCCGGAAGGGGAGCGGGCGCCCCACGGCGCAAGCCGCTCCAGCCCAAGTACCAATCACCGGCCAACAAGACTAACCAGGCCCAAAATCACCAACTACCGGGCCAACCCGTACCTTCGGGCCCACCACCAACCGCGGAATCCTCCGGGCCACTAACATAGTTATAGGGGCATAACAATTTACATAGCATATATGACATCATAAAAAGGGAACTCGTCGCCGTAGAGGGACTGGGGGGGGGGAAGGGGAAATGTAGTACAGTAAGCAACAACAAACAAAAAAGGATTAAATACAGCATAAGATATGGGGATAACAGACGGCACGAGTGCCTACAGTAGGAAAAATAGCATCATATAAGGCACAAGGGCCACAAGTCACAAATATAAGGCACATAGGCCTATACAGTACATCATAAGGGCCCGATTAATTTA
>JASAND010014354.1:0-19626 GCA_030248195.1 Trissonchulus latispiculum
TTTTGGCTGCCGTTTTTTACTGGGAGCACCTAGAGAGATGAGACTGCCACCAATCGATAGAGAATTAATTCCTCTACATTTTATAATTCAGGTTTGAAGGGTCCCCGATGCACCTAGGAAAAGTTAGAAGCCATCAAAGTCGAGCAAAGTTGAAATTTCCCCCAAACTGTCACTTCTGATAATGGACAAAACTGGTTGCAGCTGTTGCGATTTCTGTAGCAGCAAAATGAGACTTAGCCCAAATTAATCTACGAGACAGCCTCTATAACTTGGATCGAGTGTCATTTCTGCAAGTATTTTGAAGCCAGCTCCAGAAAGCTCCCAATTAAATACCCAAACATGGTACAGTTTTGGTCAAACTTTCGCATCTATCTTAAGGCTGTAGAGACAAAAGGACAGAAAATAGTTTAGAGATATTCTTTCAGGATGTTGCGGACGTGCGTTGGATAAAAAGGCACCGGAGATCTGGCATTGACCGGACTAACATTTTTTGCACTGACCACAACCCGTCCATTTTTACCCTTGTTACAGATTTGTAACGTTATGCGGGAAAGGGTTAATTGTCAACACAACATTAATACTCTAGGTTTACTACTATCAATTCACAACCAGTTTTTACTTAATTTTGAGAAAACTTTTACAGAGATTGCTACAATAAAGAGATATTTCTTGGATTTTGTCTTGATAAACTCTCAGGATGACTACAAAAATGCAGCAGGTTGTTCAAGGTTTACGACATGTTTACGAAGAATCTTTGTACAATAGAACCTGGCAAGCTTTTATGAGTGATTAGCCAATCAAAGCTAACTTTACTTACTTCAGAGTAAGGCGCCACCATACAATGATTTTATGACTTTATTTGCTGATTTTATTTGTCAACAGTGATTCGGTGTTGTCGCCTGATTTTAACTTAAGCTTTTTACGTATATCTTTTATTTTCAATCAAATGACTAATACGTATAAAATATAGGTACTATTATAGGTACAATACTTTTGCATAAGTCGATATAATACTATCATTGCAGTGCACTTTAACATATCATAAAATGAAATGCAATAAGTCATTTAGTAGAGAACCCATGTAATTATCTATTACAACATAATATACATATGTAGAATATATGTCCTTATCCCTACACGTTTTGAGTTTTTATCACATTTATAACTGGCATAGACGAAATTAAATACGTAATAAATGGATATTATGCTATCGAATTCTTCCAGTCAGCTTTCAGCGTTCAGGGGAAAATCGCTAGAACAGCTGTCTTGTCTTCTACAGATCATTTATGAGCTTTTTTGGTGAGTCAGTAGAAATTTTTGCGGCTAGTTTAGCATCAAATCTGAAAAGCAAACTGTATTACTGTTACCTGACGGTATTATGTGGTAGATAGTCATGATTTTGAAAGTACTGATAACCAAGATGGCCGTGGTTTATCATCCAGGGGAATTGGTAAGTTTTATTTAATTATTTATTTAAAAATCGTTAGTTGATTCTCTACTTTGAGTCAGACAAGTCGGTGGTTCATTTCCGTGGGAGCTTTCCTCTACATCTTTCAATCCTGATTTCAACCTTCCACATCTGCATAGAATTTGCTTATTTCAAGTTTCATCGCAAGCTCTATTTGAACGCTGAATATGCAGTTTTCCCAGTTTCTAACCTCTCCGAACGTTGATCACATTATACTTATGCATTACATTACATTACTCTGCAAGCAAAAATTATTTTGGAACCAGTAACGAGTGTGTATTTTAAACATTCTTCTTATAATTGCAAATTTTATTACTAAGGTAAAACTGTTAAATTACAAGTTAAGAGTCGCTTTCGTTTCACAGAAAACGCCGAATTCCCATTGAATTTCAAGAAAACTTTGCAGTTTTCAATCTCTAAAGCGGAAAGTTTGCAAATGCGCTAAGCTGTAAATAAGCAAATGTGTGTACCAGCCTCATTAAGTTTCTAGTGGGTTTTTCTTGTGAGCATAATTTCAAAAGACATTTGAGCAGAGAGCAATTTGTAGCTTGAAGGACCTACTTAGTTACAGCTTAAATTGCCCCAACTAGCCCCACCAACTTATGAACATTAAGTTTGAGGTCGGCAAAACTTAGAGTTATGACCCATTTGAATAGCACCTGCTCTGTCCAACGCTGGTGGTCCCAGAATCAGTAAGTGGTGGTGGTATTTATTAATATTTGAGAAATTATAATAATCCTATGTAGGTTAACATGGGGGTAAGGTAGGGTCCAAGCCCCCCAATCGCACAAGGTACAAGTCCTACCGCCATCAAGGGCAAGGGGTAAGGGAAAATTGGGCAAGGGGTAAGCAGAAATGGCCGGAAAAAATAGGTTTTAGCACCGAAATTCCGAAAATTTTCCGTCTTCGCTGAAATTTTTTGCTGAAATTTGCTAATTTTTTCGAAAAATCCAACAAAATTTTGAAATTTTTAAAATTGATATATATTTTTCTTTAAATTCCTTGAAAAGTGCAAATTTCTATTACTGCTATTGTTAATGCTTATGGTACAAGCTCCCATCAAAGATTTTGGTTCAAGTTACAAGGCCCCTCAGGATTTTGTTGGGGCAAGCCTCCTCCAGGACCCCACCCTGTGTTAATTTTTGCTAATTACGAATGTTTATTAATATCTTTCATTAGTAAAAGTTTATTAATATGCAAAATTAGTATGGCATACAGTATTAGGCGCATCTTTGGCCATAAAATAGTCGAAGTAATACATGTGAAATGCATCAAGCTGATTAACTACAAATATGTAACTTTACTAGTTTATTTTTAATGCTCAATAATAACCCCAATTTAATAAACTACATAGTCTGTTATATGCGTGTGCGTGCAGGTGTGAAATAACAAGATAAAGGATCCTCGGTCCAGTGCAGTCCTCGAACCCTGTGTTAGTGAGTAAAGGTAGTGGGACACTTCGCCACACTTTAATTGTTCTCTTTGTAAACATGAAAGGAATGGCGTTTACACTACACTCATTTGGAAACGAGAAGGAAAGGGAGGGGGGCAGGATAAACTATATATGTATTAAATGTGTTTTGTACATTACTGCAATAAAGTAGTTAGTTAGCCAATACAATTTTCTATTGTTTTTCAAGACTTCTAAAGCACTGTTTACTCTGAAAATTACAATTTTTATGACCAGTTTCAAATTGACAGTATAGGCATTGTCTGAAACTTTTTCATATTTTTAAATCAAAGCGTATTCTTCTTACAAAGGAAAATAAAGACAACTTTGTGATTTAAATAAGTGAAAATTACTATTTGTACATTATTATTATTATTATTATTATTATTATTATTATTATTATTATTGTTTTATAAAAGTTTTATCAATATAAAAATAACAAATATATAATAAACTCACTAAAAAACTCACTAAAAATACTTCTATTTAACTATTGCCCCCTCTTTCAACATTACGGTTGAATATTTAAGTCAAAGGTCAAGTACCCAAAGAGAACAATAGTGTGGCGAAGTGTCTCTCAATCGTGAGTAAAATCATGATTCTGTAGTACTCAAGCAAAAGCTCGGAATTATTTTAAATAAAAAACAGTAGGAGCAATTGGAATTGGATAGACAAAACAGATTCTCTTTAAGGATGGGATGGCACAATGTGACTAGAAGGATGGGATACCTACTACATCTGCTTTTTGGGGGCTGTATCTGGTGACGCTGCCACCTTTTCCACCGCTTCCGGATAAGCTACATACCGCTACCTGTACGAGGGATATTGGATTCTAGTAACCTTCCTCTAGAAGATCGTCGAAAGCTTAGCTAGAATCTGTGTTACCTTAATCTCTGTTGCTCCCTTGCAAACTTTGTAGGACTTTGAAATTTTTGATAGGCGTCACCTGAGAACTTTTCTTGACGTTTAATGCTGTTTAGTTGCTGCAGTTTAGCGTAAACCGATGAGCTTCCAAATCCCATCCTATTTCACTGTATCTCATCCGTCTTTTCACGGGTGAAGTTTACTGTCACTTTCACTAAATCCGCTGAATTGGAAGAAGAAAATTAAGCCGCCTTAGACGCCTTCTGAACATTACAAACCGTAACTTTGATACTGACTAGAATGAGCTTGACTAGAATAGACTGTTACCTTCAGTTGGGGAAAGATTGGGAAAACAGCGAATCACGTTGCAGGATCACCTCCATTTGAGGTGCCGGGGTAGCAGAGATTACAGTAGTTTCTGCAAGCCCACAAAACAATGTCTACTCTTTTGAAAGGAATACATGTACAATAGCTAGTCAACTCGAAGCGATTCGTTAACGAGTGTCCTATTAAAGGCATTACTGAAACTACCGTAATCCCCTGTTATGAAATGGAAATCAAATTTAGTTGTTTCTGCACGCAGGAGCATTCCCTTGAACCGAGAATGACCGAGAAATGGCATCATTGAAATGCTCAATTACGAATGCGAACGAAATAGGATCACAACACTTTGGTCTGCTTTTATCTAATTTTAAGTCTCACTGCACTTTGGATAGTCTTGCAAAATCTACCCGAAAGTCCATAAGACAACTTCGAAGGCCATGTACTAATTTTGTTATTTTAATTTTAATTTGTGCTATTGTGCATTTCCTGCAAAAAGGAATTCCATCAACCTAACATTTGATTCTTTAAAATCGTGATTCGTGAGCAAATGAAGCCATCTGGGATTACCACTTCTGATCATTAATACTTATTTCAATTCAACCATTGTATTTTGTGATATGTTCCTCTGGCTGAGGCTTTCTACGTTAGACTGATCACGGTGGTGTCACAAGTTTGTATAAAATGTAGTGCAGTGAAAACCCTGTTGAGTTTAGTAAATCGGATTTTAATAAATCGAGATCCGGTCGTGTTCACAGCTTAGTAAAGGTCACCACACATAAAACACGTGTCTTTGTGTCACCAAAAATGCAGTCTACGGAGTTGGTCATAACTCTCTAAGCGAATTTGAAAGCCTTGCCTTTATAGCATTTGCTTTAAGAGGTCGCTATTCGCTAACAACGTTCAATATTTAAAAGACTTTTATTTATGCATATGCTAGTTTATTGAAATATAACCTAATATGTAAATTATATATATCATTCAACGCGTACATATCCATATATGTATTCATGGTGAATTTCTCGCTTACACATCGTGACTTTTGATTCTGAAATAGTAGAATTTAGTTTATCAGTAGTTTTCCTTCAGGCTTATCAAAACTGATAGTTTTTCCGTATTTTTTTCGTTTTTTGCGCCTACCTCGCACTTTCAGTTTACATTTCCCACTATAATCTGTTGCGCAAAGCAGAAAGTCGCGTCATAATCGCTTTAGCTCACCGCTAGGCCTAAAGCCTTCACGTTTAACTTAAACCTTGCATACCTACGTGGAGGAAAAACAAAAGTGTAATATTTACTAAGCAATTCATCGGGTTACTGAAACTGTTTATTCAATTTCAGATATGCGATTTCTCGTTGCCCCTATCGAAAGCTAAACAAGCAAAAATCGCATAACCCTTTTCCCCACTCACACTATTTAGCTTCTCTTATGTAATACTCTGCTAGCTGCCATTTTCCCACAGTTTATTTTTGTTCATAAAGCAAAATTACAAATTAGTTGTGCTGAATTTTTAGGTAGTCAATGTTTTCAACTTTTAAGTATAAATTTTTATCCAAACAAAAGGCATCGCTATTTGCAACTAGGAAGATACGTGCGCACTCCTGTCTCTTACAACGCCCCACTCCTGTTTAGAGACCTTCACTCAGGCCCGTAAGCCCGGCCCGGCCCGGCCCTAAGGTGGAACGGGCCGGGCCGGGCCGAGGTAGGAAAAATTTGGGTGCGGGCCGGGCCGGACCTGGCCTAGTACTGGAGCGGGCCGGGCTTTGGGCCGGGCCTGGTGTTTTTAGTTAAAAGTTTTGTCTTGTTTTCAATTTTGTCAATTTTTATTAGAAATTATATTAATTTCTAAAATAAATTTTCTATAGTCAGTGGAATTATATTTCGATTATTCTTGAATTTCGTAGCTTTTTAGAAGAGTACTGCCGGACTTAGTTAGTGTACTTGTGTTTATATACTATCTCTAAATTGTACATTATCATTCTAAATGCAGTTTTATTTATTTTAATATTTTGTATGTATGCTTTCTTCGTAATGTATAGTATATTTCGTGCTTTCGTTGAATCGACGAGCTGAGCAGTGACCTGTTCCCTATTAAGCACCGAACAGAGCACTGCACATATTTAATAAAAGTATGAGCCTGAGAAATCGCTTAAAATGGTTACCTAAACACGAATAAGTTCCGAAAAACGAAAAATTTTTTGTTTTGGGCAACGGCAAAAAATTAGTAAAACCGGCCTTAACTTTTCACCTTACGCGCCGGGCCGGGCCGGGCCGAGCAGAAATTTTAACGGGCCGGGCCGGGCCGGGCCCTGAATTAAGGTCTCTACTCCTGGGTCCTGATGATCTGGTCAGGAGTTGTGTCACTTTTCTTTTTTAAGAAAATCTTGACCTATGATCTAACACTGAGTAGGCAACGGCCCATGCTTTGACAAGATAGCACACATACATTCCCAGAATGGCGGCCAGATATGTTCCAGATAATCCGGGAGCTAAGAGCTAAACGTCTTCGCGTTTACCAGGAGACCTATGTTTTCGAGTCCCGCCAGGTGCTGCTTTGGTTCGGGTGCTTGGTGGTGTGCAACTTTATTTCATTCCTTAATTAGGCACTTGTTTGGATTCGCATGACTCCTGTTGCTAGAAGTCAGAGATTAGCCAGAATAATTGCAATTCCAGACTTGACCTGGACGCCATTTGTAGACCAGTAAGAAACCACTCTTTCATAGAAACAAGTTGGTCTGTTTGGTTCCAATTGCTTATGTTGTACTTCATTAGTCATTAGAACTGCAATACCAAAAATCATTTTGTCAACACTTTTCTGGGATTAGACTTATCGTTGTCGTAGTTTCAAACATTGAGTCACCTTTTTAGTAACTTTTTACATTTTGGCGACAGAAATCTTAATCTTTTGCAGAAATTTAACCTTTTTAGGACAAAGTGCGCACGTAGGTACGTTATTTCAAACAAAACTGACACATTCTTAAGTCAGCTGTGACTGTTTTTTGTCCCAAATGAAACGCAGCCCTTCTATTGTTTAGTACAAGTGACAGATATTTAAGTAATGTTTTTACGCCATTTGGAACAAGCCAGTTCACTTCTAAATATCTTCACCGTTCCACAAAACAACAGAATGTGCCTTGCAAATTATTCATATTTTTTACCTGACACTCTTTAAAGGGCAGAATCTAAAGAATACCTCCTGCTGTCTATTCCGGAACCAATTTAAGAGGTCCAGCTTTTTCATAAGTAAACAGTCACGTCCAATTATCGAAAACAATAGAAAAAGTTGGCAAAAAACAAGTTCTAAGAAAAATAGTTCTAGCAAACTCTTAACAATATACGCAGTCAACCAAGACCAATTTTTGCTTGCTTTTTGTGTGGCTTATTGATGCTTTTAGACAGATATTGCTATAATATTACAAAAGTTGTAGGAAACGATGTCCTATTATAAGTTGATGCAATTTTACGCCTGTTAGTTGGAACTAATCGCCAGCATTAAGGCGCATAATAAACTTTATTGCCTCGTTCTGATAACTTGTTTGTGCCTTATCTTTTCTTGTAGAGTTCCACTAAAAATTAGTTAAACGAATTATCAATTAGTTATTTTAACGATAACCAAACACTGTGGTGTGGTCTGGCTGGGCTTGGGGAGCGCGGCTTTCACTTATTTTACATACGTCAAATTACACAAAATTTCTCAGCTAAATCCTAGCCAATATTACTCTTGATGACCAAATTAAAATCATTATTAATTTATTATATAAATGGCAAAAAATTCTAAATTTCTTTTCTATAAGCTTGTCTCTAATCATAAGCTTTCTACATCTTGTTTACTGTCTATAATTGCAAAGAGGATTGGACGACATCTAAATCTGAACCGTGCAGCGTGCAGCTACAGTGACTTAGAATTACTGCTTCGGTATGAACATCTTTTTCTGATTTTTGTTAATTCTCAAAATTAAATCAGATTAAAAAAATTTTGAAACTTGTTATACGCTACATGTTTTGATTCAGTAGTTTGATTTCTGCCCTCCATTATTTGAACGTTAAAGTTTCTTTAAAAAAACTTTTGCAGTATCGGGCTAAATGCTCGTTTTCATATTGCAGATTGCATGACTCTTACACACCATCGGCTGTTTAATATATACTTATTTTTTGCAAATTTAATATTACTGAACACAAAGTACAACAGTCTTCATTTACCGATTTTTTTCTTGGTTTCTTGTTGATAACTGATGTAAAGATTTGGCCACAGATGTTCAACAATATCCAGATGAAAATATTTTCTATTCTGAAATTTACATTGCTGCTATTAATATACCGAATTTACAATGGATGTAAGGGGCAGACTAAATTCTGAATTGAAATAAAAATTATTAATACGACTGAGAAGCGTAGAATATTTGTAACGTTAAATACAATAACTAAGTTATATAAAATTACGTCTCACAAATTATATAATACAAAATACTTTTAGAAATACATCTTTGTTTTTTACTGACTTTTTTACAAATTGACTTCGCAGTAGGTATCAGTTATGGCACTTATTATTAAATATTTCAGTTCAGTTTTAAATTAAAAAGCATCGAAAGGACAAGAATAGAATGTTAGTATTTTTTACAGAAATTGTTGGTGAAATCAACGGGTGAATCTGTCTAGTCGATTTAGCTTCTACCGAATGAGCTTAACGTTTTTAGACAATGGGGGTCTATTGAAACTTCTAAAACGTTTATGGTTTTATGCGCTAATTTTTGAAACTTGTCTAAAAATCACCTAGCCCAACTTTTTAACTATTATTCCATCAGAGGCCGGGCTAACGGTAGGTAGTGTTTTGCATTTTTGAAATAAATAAAATTATAATTTTTCTTCACAATGATTAGGTTCTGCCGTCCCGCTGAAACACTTAAGTTTATTACTTAATCAGACGGCATTTTTGTGGCCGAGAAAAGTGATACCATCCGGACTGACTCGGTGAGAAAAGCTTAACCCGACTTGAACAATGGTGGCATTGAAGTTGCTCAGTTATTTTATGGTAAGTTTTAAGTGTGCATGAACGAGGAAAGGCCAGCCAATGCGTGCCAATTCAGAACTAGGAGAACTATAGGAGTAGGGTACTAGTTGTATTTGTGGGGTGTAGTGCAATGCTTACATACATTAACATGGGGTCGGGTCATGTGGGGCTTGTCATGAAAGCTGAAATTTTCAAGGGGTCTTGCACCTCAAGAATAAATTACTGAAATTTTTCGAAAGATTAACGCTAATTTCATTAAAATGCTGATCATTTCTTAAATTTCAAAGAAAAATAACCTGATTAATAATAATAAAAATAAAAATAATAATAGCCCCTGATGAGTCCCACAACAGTCGGGCATAACAAGGCGATCCATATATGCGATCACAGTGCACAATGATACTGTATGTCACAGCTGTAGGTCAATGGTTACTATCTACATTAAACTTTGCTTTTTTGTGTTAATTTGAAATTTTGGACAATTTTCGCGAAAATTTCTAAATTTTAGCTAAAAAATTCCTGCCAAGTTACCCCTTGTCCCCGACGGTGGTGGGTCTTGTACCTTTTTGCTGTAAAACTTAGCTGTAAAATAACCAGAATGAGTAAATGTTTCGCTAATTTTGATTTCACAGCATTTTCTAGAGTCGATCCGACCCGTTTCTGCCCGCACTTAAGAAATTTCTCGGCCCGCCCCAGCCGAAAAAATCAGGCCCGTGCTCATCTCTACAGTGTCCCCCAGACAGAGAAAATTTAATTTCAAAGTCAGCAGCATTCTTTTCCTCCGGCTGCTCATTAGGTTATAATGCTACAAAGGAACTTTCATTCAGAAGTTGTCAAATTGCTAAGCCATTTACGCCGGACAGGTCGGCTAGGACACCTGCTCAAAACGGCCAACGGCCACGAAAAAAAATAGTACGACCAAAAAATGTGTGTACAAACTTCGACCGTTTATAGCAGATTAACCTTTGGAGTAAACCCCAACAATTTTTAGAATCCTCAAGAACCCGAGATTTTGCAAATCCGGAAAAATCCGGAATTCCGGGTTTGATTCACGGAAAATCTAAAAAATTTAGTTTTTCGCCAAGTTTTTATCGCATTCAAAATTTTGTTTGCACGATCGAATAGAGCTGGTCCCGCTGCATATTTTTGCTCTGAGAAATTTTTCACAAAAATGCACCCAGTTTTCGGAATTATTTCAAAATTTCCGGATTTTAAAAATTTCTCCAATACCCACAAGAAGGGGATCATTCGTAAGCTCTTATCGAGCTGAACAACTTTTATAATAGAATGAACCCTTGAAAATGCACACAATTCCCGGAATTCGAGACAACCGGATTTTCAGGATTTTAAAAATTTTCTTAAATACCCCACAATCTGGATATCATTCGAAAGCTGATGATGAGCTGAACATGAATCTTGAAATAGAACCAATGTCTGATAATGCACCCAATTCCCGAAATTCACGAATTCCTGATTTCACTCGAGCTTTGAAGGTATTAGCGAATTCCGAAAACTGGGCCCATTTCTGCAAGTAGTTTCTATTATAAGATTTGTTCAGCTCATCAAGAGCTTTCAAATGATACCCATATTGTGGGGTATTGGAGAAAAATTTTTCAAGTCCGAAAGTCCGGTTTTTTCGAATTCCGGAAATTGTGTGCATTTTCAAGCGTTCATTCTATTACAAAAGTTGTTCAGCTCGATAGGAGCTTTCGAATAATACCCATCTTGTGGGTATTGGAGATAATTCTTGTGGGTATTGGAGGTAATTTTTAAAATCCGGAAATTTTGAATACCCGGAATTCCGAAAATTTTGTGCATTTTCATGAAAAATTTCTAAGAGGAAAAATATGCAGCGGGACCTGCTCTATTCGATCGTGAAAACAAAATTTTGATTGCGACAATAACTGGGCGAGAAACTAAAAATTTTAGAGTTTCCGTGAATGAAACCCGGAATTCCGGATTTTCAAATCTCTGGTTCCTGAGGATTCTAAAAAAATTGTATATTGTTGGGGTTTACTCCACTCCAAAGGTTAATCTGCTATAAACGGTCAAAATTTGTACACATATTTTTTGATCGTACTATAGTTAAGAATACCAAAAGCACGTGCTTTCTCTTCCACATATTAGTTAACCATCCAAGAAATGAGTTACTGCCTTATTATTTATACTTGTACTTATTTATGATTTTTATCTGAATCGTATTTTGTGTAACAGCAAACACGGCTAAAATTGCTGTGTGCAGGCGCAAACAAGAAAATTATCAAATTTATCCGCTTACATATTGACTTATGTAACCATGTCTTACTATCTGATTAGTTTAGAATTTAGAATTAGAATTTAGAATTTAGAATGATTTCAGAATAGATTTAATAATAATTATATTATTCATATTAATACCAATATTAATAACAGGAGCCAGTCGAGGTTCCATTGGAGGGAGGGAATGTTAGTGCGTTTTCCTTACCTCAGGTCGGCTAATATGAGTGAATTTGCAATTGGGGGCGGCCTGAAATTATTAATCTGGTAATGTCGTAGCCATGCATTATTAATTGCGATCTTGAGTAATTAGGTATGATCTCAGTAATGATTTATTTATTTTAAACAATGAATAAATACTGACATTTAAGGTGGTGATTCCCTTTGGTCACATAAAGTTTGCACCATTATTACTCATTCATTACTTGGAGTTAAGAGGCCATTTTTATATCAAAATGTAGCTTGACATTTTCTCTTTTTAATGCATGCCACGAAACTAATGTTGCTTGTATAAAATATTTTTAACACATTTTAGAAGAAGTATAATTTTCCAGAATTTTTGCTGACTCAAGTAAATTTTTTCGCGAGACATCGGTTATATCGATCGATACCTCCATCAAATAGCTGGGGACGATTTTTTATTTATTGTGAAATCGCTCTTCGTTATAGAGAAACAAGCTGAAATGTGAGCGTAACCTGGATTTTGCCTACTTTTTCCAAATTTGTCAAGCGATTACTTTAGCTAGAAAGCATCAATCGGGGCAATTAAAAAATCGTCCCTGGGTATATTTGTGCAGAACACATATGTTCAGTAGCAGCCCTCCAGATTGCATGGTGAATGCTCCACAATCTTTGGAAAAAAATTGGTCGTGTTTTTGCAAAAACTACATTCTTTATGATAGCAGCCTACAGGATAACAGTTGGAAGACGATCATGCGTCGGATAATTTGTCCCTGTGAGACCTTCAGATCGACGCCCTTAGTTTGATTTTACGGCTTGCGTAGTTCCAGAAATGTTGGATTATTTGATTTCTGCAAAAATCACAAGTTTTCGACGCCAAAACAAGAAAAACGGCTATATCTCACGGTAGAGAAAAGCTAGAAACTTGCTTTAAAAAGCAAAAATGTGAAGCTCAATGAGATCTTTCGAATGAATATAGTCGTAACTGCAGAGCAAATGCCAAACGTTCAGAAATTGGGAAAAACCACTCTGACCGGAAATCTCAAATTTTTGAATCGGGATTGCGCGGAGGGTGTTAGAACGCTAAAAGAACTTATTTCGGAAAGTTTCATCAAATTTCATCTTGATTTACGCCACCAAACAACAATATGTGCCCAAAAGGAATCACCACCTTAAACGTAGATTGCATGAAGCATGCTTGTAATCTAATGTAATTATTGACCAGTTGCAAAATACACTACTGTGAATGATGTTTCTATATATCAATTTAGGGTAGCTAGTGAATTAGCAAATATTTCAAATATTTGTTCGTGTAAACGCACGAGAGTGAGTATAGCTTTTAAATTAGCTTCACTATCTTGTGATCTGAAATTTAGACATTAATAATTTTATGGTGTATAATTAATGACTTAATTGAGCTGAACCATTTCAACTTGTGTGGTCTTAAAACCTATATTTACTTACGTAATCTCAAAAGTTTGAACTTTGTCAAGGGAAAACAGTGCGTGGTATTGTATTATAAGGGATTGGAAAAACTCAAGACTTGACGACAACTTTTGAGTTTTTCAGACGGCAATTCAAACGCAGTTTGGCTGCAGATTTGCTCGGCATTAATAACGTCAGAATAATATATGAGCTCAATATTCCTGTAGTAACGACGCTTTGTTGTAATAATACAGTACGGCAAACATACAGTCCTTCTTGCAAAATATCCAAAAACGTGTTTTTGAATGCTATTTTTTGATCCCAGAAAATGCAATTTTCACTCCTTCGCAATAAATTCAAGCAAGTTCCTCCGGGTTTTGCCATTCAACAATGACAGCTAGTTTGCTTTGACTGAGACATGCATACATACATAGGATTACCTAACCACGACTGTTAAACAGTATTAGCTAACGTTTTTCACTATTGTTATTTTTTATTTCTTTTACTTATATCAAGGGATTCCACTATAAAACAGTGAACCCAATCTCAAGTAAACGATGAAATTTGTCAATATTCTTCAGCACTGAACTCTTTCGTCCTAATATTCAATAAAAGTAAAATGTAGCTACATATCTGATAAGTATAGTAAAGTGCGCTTCATCCAGCTTGCCAGAACATTTGATAGTTTTATTATGCAATCTCTACCTACCTGAGGTAAAGCCTAAACTGGTTCTGAATTTTTCTCTGGCAATCATTGTTATTATAAACCATTTTTGGCTGAACGATCTGAACAAAACTGAACAAAGTTGCGCTGTTTTGACCATTGTGTTTCAGAATCATGTGTAAAACCTTGCATCCAGCTTGTAACGTATGTATCAAGTTTTTCCTAACATGAAGCGTCATTCTAACATTATGCTAACTGTTCACCTAGGCAACCTGTGCATGAATAGTTCGAACTGGCTAGTCCTTCAGATCTTCTCCAAATGCTAAGAAGCTTTCTCTCCGTTTATCTAAAAATTCTTAATTTCTAATTCTAATTCTAATTCTAATTCTAATTCGGTCAATTCTAAAAACGGAGAAACGGAGAGACGTTGATCTTCAGAAATTGCTTTATGAAACAGCTGAGCTTCAATGAAGGTAGTGGGTTCGATCCCCACCCGGGGCTTCTATTTTATAGAGAATTTTTTCTGATTTTTTCTTTCATTTTGTTAGAAAATTTGAATCATTGTGTCCCTTTTATTAGGTATAACTTGTATGATAGGCATCGTTTCATTGATTAGTCAGCGTGCGTAGGTTGCTGCTCCTAATGAAAGAATAAAACAAACGACACAATACTTATATGGAAATACACACATCTCAACAAAACTTTTACAAAAATATTGTTCGCTCGACTATTGCAAATTTGATAGTGTTTGCTTTTGTAATGCAAAACACATTAGAATCGCTAAGCTGTATTAAAAGAAATCGAATGAGTCAGATTTCTCGTTCCCTCCCTCCGATTTGTAGAAGTTTTTTATCAGCAGTGGGTGTTGATGAGACCTAGAAAACACTTAAAATCAGAACATGGAACCTCATTTTTTAATCCTGATATTTTCTTTCCATTGTAGTGCCTTTCAATACTTTTTGTCTCAATATTTTTAATTTCGTTTCTTATTTCCAGTTTAAATGATAATTATGAATCCCAGGGGTTGAAAAACGAAAAACGTCAGGTATTTTCTGAAAGTAAATTTTGCGTAAGTAAATTTTCGACATCTTTGATTTTCAATATATTCAATTTTCATTATTTCGGATTTACCAAATTCTATTTTTTATCTGTCACAATACCTCAACTCATTAATCTGTGTTTTCAAATTAACTCTCATAGAAAACTATAACTAAATCTATTATTAAATATATTTCTCTTTCAATTTATCAAGTGACATGACCTAAAAAGGTGGAGACCCAATTACAGTTTAACTAATTACCGAGGAGTAAGTTTTATGTCTAAGTCCTCTTCATTTTTCAAAATGAACTAGTCTTTAACCTTTATAAATTGAACCCAGTCATTATGTAAGGTAAAAGCTAAATTATTATTTTCTATTTTGGACAACCAGGTTTTTCATGCTGCATTTTCGTTTTTCATTTTGCTTTTTCAATTCAGAAAATGGCATGCAAAATAGCGTATGTAAACATTGCACCGCGGGATTACAACGTTTTAACACTTCTGAATAGCATTGTAATTGCGTGACCAAAATACAGAATAATATTATTTTAGACGTGTCAATGAACGAATGAAATTTGTGAAAACTTGTGTAAATTTCCACCATTTTCGAAGTTGTAGGCTCATCGTGTAGCGGCTTGTTCGACCTGAACTGTAGTCAAAATATTGAGACAGACAGCCAACACAATACAATTTCGCGCTCCTATTATTTCAGCAACTTTCACACAAAAAGTGTCGCACGCGAAATGTTGCGACACTTTTTGCATTCAGTTCAATTTGTCAGTTTTCTCAACAAGTTACACCAAAATTTCATGACAAAATTAATAATGTTTTTATCAAAGAGACACATTCCAGCAAATAAATGCAAGTTTAAAACGGAGCTCGGCTCAAAATACAGTATTGTCATTTTCTCGACTAATTGACGCAGATTGCAACATTTTTGCTGTAGGACTAATTTTTGCATACTGCATTCCGTGGCGCAGTCAGCAATATCCCAAGCTTTCAAACGGAGCATGCAGTGTTCGATTGCTGACGTTTTCTAATATTTCCAGCAATTTTTTTCCAGGCATTTTGGTTTCAACTCAGCTTAATTGTTTGTCGGATAATTCTCTCTTCTTTCTACCGTTGCTTTTTGGTAACAATGTTTAGGTTTCCATGACACAGTAAATCTAAATGTAGAATCCTTTAATTTTTAGTATCTACATTTTGTACCTAATCACATTCACACTCTATCCCGAACTCAGCATACCATACCATAGATATGTGGTAGCAAAACTGCACATGTTGGCAAATGTGCACATTTGCCAGTCATTTTGGACAAACTGCACTTTCTCCAGCTGAAGGCTGGAAAACTGTTCTAGAAAGTACGCATGTCAAGTTTTGCCAATTTTTACTGGCAAAACTGCACTTGTGAGCGTCTCAGTCAGTTTTTCCAACTTACCGTTGGCAAAACTCAGGAACCTCTGAAACAGCGCTGATTGATGAAACCTTCCCCTTTAATGTTGCACAAAAATAGGGGTCATGGCTTGGTATCATCTTCAAACGTTTGATTAATTTGACCACTGTTATTGGTTTCAAATTATTAATTCTTCATCTTTTGCCCTTTCTCCATTTACTTTCACCTTCATATTCAATTCTAAACATTTGAAATTATTGCGGCATCTGCAATAGTGCAATTTTTCCAGATAAAATCCATTACGTATTAATTACGTAATGTCCTAAAGTTTTAGTAAAATTAGCAAACAAGTATTTTTATGGGCAACGCGAACAAACAATATCTTTAAAATTGAAAGTGAAGTTGGATCAAATCAAATTGATCAAATAACTTAAAGTTGACATTGCCCGTAAAACTTTTACTAACTAACGAACAAAATTGAATATGAAGGTGAAAATAAATGGAGAAAGGGCAAAAGATGAAGAAATAATAATTTGAAACCAATAACAGTTTTTAAATTAATCAAACGTTTGAAGATGATACCAAGCCATGACCAGGGGCGGATCCAGGGGGGGGGGCGGGGGGGCGGCCCCCCCCCCCGTCGCGGTTCGAAGGTAGGAAAAATTAAGGAAAGAAAGAGGAAAAAGGGCAAAAAAACAAAAAATTTCGCGCCTACGGCGCGAATTTTCTACTTTTTAACCGCATATTTATTGCATTTGTGAAGAAAAAGATTGAAATGCATCCGATTTTTCGGATAAAATTACCATTTTTGCCTAAAAATGTCAAGAATTTTAAAAAATTTGTTCAGTTCTTCAGTATAAAAAGAATTAAAGATCCGAACACCGATTTTATTAGAAAAGCAAAAAATTCTTCAACTTCTGGGGGGCTCCGCCCCCCAGACCCCCCGCTGGAAACATTTTACCGCCCCCCCGTCACGAAATTCTGGATCCGCCAGTGGCCATGACCCCTATTTTTGTGCAACATTAAAGGGGAAGGTTTCATCAATCAGCGCTGTTTCAGAGGTTCCTGAGTTTTGCCAACGGTAAGTTGGAAAAACTGACTGAGACGCTCACAAGTGCAGTTTTGCCAGTAAAAATTGGCAAAACTTGACATGCGTACTTTCTAGAACAGTTTTCCAGCCTTCAGCTGGAGAAAGCAGTTTGTCCAAAATGACTGGCAAATGTGCACATTTGCCAACATGTGCAGTTTTGCTACCACAGATATACCATAGATTACCTACCATAGATATACCATAGATTACCTACCACCTTAAAGGTGAACATCTTCTGGGACTTTAGCTCAGCCCTCATACATGTAGAACGTTAACTAAAATCCACAAGAAGATGTTTGTATGCACACAGTTCTTCTCCCAGAAAAGAATATATACTGTTTTCTTAAATGTTCTGGTTTTGAAACAAATACCTTTTCCAAACAAAGGCGCCTTTACTTAAAAAAGCATTGGCTTTTAGCGCTTGCAAGGTGTCAACAAACTTCCATAAAGTTAAAAGTTAGCTAAAACAGCTGTTTTTGAGGCCTTTTTTTACTTCCAACCCGTCAGTCCCTTTCAGAGTCAGCTTGTCAGCGGGTCTAATTTGGCCAAAAATCTAATTTCTCTCCCCTGACAATTCAGGCCTTATTTCGATCCCAGATTTTTTCAGCGATTTTTTTCCGAAGAGCTAGCCTAGGCAACGCAGGCTGGCTAGGTTCCCCTATTGATCAGCCGAGAACGCACAGCCCAGCGTTTCTACGAAGGAGCGCTGAAGCTGTGAGACAGGATTCTAGAATAAGCTTTCATTCAGATATACATTAATCTTAGCTGGAGTCTCTCTCTCTCTTTCGCTTTATGCTGGCTTTCCCCCTTCTTTTTTATTCATACCAGAAAGTTTGTGCTGTCAAACGACTCTTTTGGGTACATTCTCTCTTCTTTCTTGGGCCATTGCAGTTTCCTGAAAACTGGGAAAGGAGTGGTGAAATGTTGCGTCTCCAGAACCTTTTCTACAGGCATTGCTCTATCAGAGGTTGTGACTGGTTTCAGTCACTAAACTATAGTGCTAAGTGCTAACGGTACTGAAATTTGTACTTTTTGATAGTGATAAAAATATTTTCTAGGTGTCTTGAGGTTACTCTGTAAGCATACTATTTGTATTTGAGTGTGCTTTCGATTCTCTTAACATTGCTGAGGCTAATGAACGAACCAAAAGCAACTTTACTTTTTGCATTTTCAACAAAAATGTTTTACTTGAAGTAAAAATGTTCAGTTCAGCTCTGACGAAATCTGTAGATAATCAAACTTTGAGCGGGGTTGCTCCTTCCAAGTTTGTCGTTTATACACTTTTACTAGTACTGAATCCATCCAGCAGCTTAAGCATTTCTCGGAAGTGCACTACCTTTCAGCTCAAAGTTTTGTATACTTTTCCCTCATAATATGATTGCATTTATTTCCATTCCATTCAAACTTCATGAGATTTCTGTTGTGATAACTTTAGAAATTTAGGTTCAGAATTGGTCACTTCATTCTGGCAATGTTTGCCCACTTGTCTGGGCCCTCAGAGTGGTACACAAACTTTCAAATTCCTTAATTTGGTTAGACAAGAAACAGAAACCTGAGCCTTGGGTGCACACATTGTGTCACTGTTTTGATTTCTATGACAGAAATGGGTAAACTAATAGTGATTCGTACGCTTAGTTTTATCTTAAATTTTATAGTGAAACAACCATGAGATACGTTTGGATGTTAGAAGGGTCAATATTTTCAAAGTGGTTCAAATACCTGCTGAAAATCTTGCCGTTGTTTGTTAGATTTTTGGATGCTCGTAAAAACGGAATTTTTCAATTATGTTTTCGACCACGCTGAGTTCAAATATCGCAAAATTTTTCGATTTCGCGAAATTCGAAATTTTTCGATTTCTAAGGGGGACCAAGGAAAGCCGAAAAATTTTTTGTCTTCGATTTTGCTGAAAAGATGTATATAGGGGTTTTCGGGGTCGTAGAACACGAATCTGAAGTCCGTTTTTCGATTCAGCTTTCCGTTCGCTCAGTATAAGCTTATTATACTTATACTTATACTCATTTGGTCAAGTTTTAAGGATTTTGAGTACTGGGGGAGTAAACGAGACAAGACCCCACCGATTTGCTAGAAAGCAATGCTGCAACTACAACCCAGCAAGATCGGAAGACAGCATATTTTAAAAATGGCTTTTTCAATTTTCAAGGGCATATCAAAGCTTCTATGGTGACAAACCCTTGTTTATATGTACTTCCGTTTAAAATGTTTGCTTGCTACCTCATTTCAATTACATCTCCGTTCATGATAGTATACGAGATTAATCAAGGCTAGCCTGGTTCAGGTAGGCCATTGATTTAAAGAGATTCAGTTTTCAAAGCGTTCACGTTAAAACTGGTTGGTATTTCTGGTTATCTTTCAATCCTGATTTCAACCTTTCACATTATACTGATTTGCACAGATCCTAAAAACATAAGAAAAAAGTGCTTTGGAAAGCTTAATATTAGATTATAAAATTT
>JASAND010014355.1:0-19064 GCA_030248195.1 Trissonchulus latispiculum
GAACACCCAAATATTTGGCTATCGGGGCTTCGTATATTTTATATTCTATATTTATGATCCATTCAATTGCCATTATCTGTATTTCTCCGCCTGCTTTTGGAATCAAACTGTAAGTATAAAAGGTCTTGGTCAACTGTAACCCCCCCCTCTATTATAGTAAATACTGTAACACGGCCACTTGGCCTTTTGTATTTTAGCTAAGTTTTAGTTGTTTTAGTTCGGTAGGTAGGGACATTAGGGTCTAGGTTTGGGGTAACGTAGTGGGAGTGAGTCTAAGTTTCACGAATATCTGGTGTTCCTAATTGGCGAGGCTTGTCGAGGTCGGCCTGGAAATCATCTCCGTCCTAGGTTATGCATCCAGCTCAGCGCGCACTCCGTATGTTCTTGTCGCCCATCTACCTATCCCTTGGGGCCAAAACTTTACAGCTGGAAGGCAGATAAGATCTCAGTACCCGATATTTTTTTGACCACACCCATGCTCTATGTCTTCGCCAAAAAGTAGGCCAATCGGACAAAGTCGGGGCAAACCTTTAGTAGCCCCCCCTTAATGCAATAAGTGTGAAATTATGAAATAAACTTAGCCTTCTAAAACACGATTGCTCCTTGCCACGCAGTTGATCGGATCACCAAACAGAAGTTCTATGGAAGGAAAATAAGATTTCACACATAATTGTATAGTCAAGCGGGAAAAACCTGCTTCCATTGTGGGCTACCGGCATGAGCTATGTATGATTTTAATAGCTTATCTTGAAAAGCGTCCAAAACTACCTTAGAGGGTACCGCTGCTTCCCTGCAAATTTTTTGTGACTTTGAAATTTAAAAATTTTGGTCCGTCCAATTGTCAAAATTTGACAGATTTTGCCGTTCCAACCTCAACTACTGGAAAGACCTAGTGCAAAACGGATTATATGCATATGTAGGGTACGTGTTGCGCGTTACGATGATATATACCATACCGCTCTGACCCCTCCGGTGCGACCTTGGAGGAACCCAGAGTTGGGGGGGCATTGCACAAAAGATTTTGAGTACACAAACCTAGCAAGATTCCGCAGACACGGGTGTGCTAGGTTTTGGCTTATAAATTTTTCACGGAATGGCACTGTATCGGCCGGAAACTTGCTCTCTAGGTTTTGCTGTTTCACAATTCCATGGAAAATCTCCCAAAAAATCCCAAAACCCAAGCTAGCCGGGTCCTTAACTATGAAATTTTACACATCCTTAACATATATAACATACTCGCATATAAATCGATTTACCGGAATTTAGTCAGTCAGTTTTAAGCGATAAAATTTTACACGGAAATTCACCCATTCGGTTGGAAACCGGTTGCCCAGGTTTTAGCTCTAAAACTTACCACGAAAAGCCGCCAATAAATTTTCGAGACGTCTAATCTGCGGATTTTTGCTAGGTTTGTGTACTCAAAATCTTTTGATAGATGCACATCGGCGAGAAAAAATTCACTTTTTAAAATTGAATATTTTTCTAACCATTAGCAGGAAACCTTAGATAAACACACGTGTGCTTAATAGACCCTGTAAATTAAAGTGGTATATGATTATCTAGCTTCTTTCCATTGTGTGGTCCAGGTCGCCAAAATCTGTCATGGTGCCTGCCTTTCACTCCAAAAATTCTGAATTTCCTGAAAAATGGCCAAATTTTCGTTAAAGTGGCTCCCGTTTGGCTTTAACTGCAATAAAAATACGATTTCTATGTGACAGGATGCTTAAATTGCAGAAATTGAGCAAATTTCTAAAATTTCCAAAATTTACCTATGTCTTAAATTCAATTTTTCCTGAAATGTTTCAAGAATGTTGGTATTTTTCGACGTAGACCTACTAAAATCAACCCGTTCTTCCGAATGGCTTCTAGCAAAATATTCGGGTGTGTGTTTTTCTGCCGATCGGTTTTTTCCCGCATTGGGTTTTTCCGGACACAAAAACGATAACGAAAAATTCCTCCATAACGACAGGGCCTACAAACAAGAATGATACCTCATTCGAAGGCTTACAGCAATCCCTCAGTAAATCTAGTATCAAAGTCGTGATAGCCCGAACCAGTCGAAAGTTCTGATCCAAAGAAGAAGTAGGTTTAATATGTCTTCTTAATATATCTTCTTCAATATAATATCTTATTTATTAATTGTTGTAAGACTTTCTCAGACTTTCTAAGACTATGGTTCAGGTTAAAGAAAAGAAGCTGGCATGGCCTCATAGCAATTGTGTTGATGAAACAAGGAAGAAGAATGCTTATAGTGTTAATGTAAGCAAGTTTTAAATTGGACTCAGAGACAATCTTAGGAATAACTCTTTTGAAAAGATTAGAAGAAAAATATTAGTCTCTCAGATTTTCCTTCGGAAAAACGTCCTGCAGGAAAACGCTAGCTGACATACGATTGTTTACTAAGACATGTGATTGGACGTAATGGAAGCATGGCATGTGCCGTCCAGGTCGTCCAGCTAGACTTAAGGAGGAAGTTAACTGTTTTGTTCCAACTGAAAAAAAAGCTTCTGTGGTCTGATTATTTTAAACAAGATTTGCGAGTCGTGTAAAATAGTGTCGCTATATATAAGTGGTCCTACTCCGAACTGTTATTTCTTAAAGTTATGGCTTTAGTTGTGCATTTTGTCCTGTTATCATAACTACGTACTGAAGCACTGCAACTGCTCTGATGAAAGAGTTGCCTCTAAAGTGGGAATGCGAACATCAAATACAACTTGTGACTCATCCGTGGCGCCATGTAGGTTTTTGCATTTTATATGTTTTATTTTGTTTGTTGTCGCAACCTTATAGTTCGTAATTTTCTAGAAAATTGCTTTTAGATGCTGTTAATATTTTACAAATCATGGTGTCGTCATTGTTCAGCCGACGATTCATAGTGCTAAAGGTTTCGGGAATCGTGTTTTGATGCAATACTCAAATTTCCAAATTTACATATTCCTGGTTCTCTATTTCGTAAACGCTAAATTCTCTATTCCGTGAATATAAATGCTTGTCGAGGGTTCTGAGATCAGAAGTTTGCTTACATCATAGCCAAGTAATCGTAACATCGGTGGCAACGGAAAAAACGGCAAGTCTAATTTTAATTTTGGGTAGCTTGTTGATGACCGACCGCTCCAGAGATTCACTTACTGAATTTTTTTTGTATCAAGCATGTTATAAAGCTTTTAAATTTGATTTAAAAGTGAAACCTCGGTGACGTACGTAGCCTTAGCACACCCATTGGTTGAGTCAGACCCAGAACCTCTTGAGTCATGATCCTTGAAATGAGTGCTTCTTGATCCAGAATAAAACAGTCAGAAAAAATGTAGCTAAATTTTTTAAATTTTCTTATTTTTATAATGACACTGGTTATCCTAGGTCAAATGTTGCATTCAGAGAATTCTAATGACTTTGAAAAATGAAAACTTTTTACTCTAGCATCTGCCCATTCTACGTGAGCAGACGGGACGCAGTGTATTTGGAATCTTATATGCGTAAAAATTCAAGTTTGGTCGAATTTTTGATAATTGTCTTGTACGAATCTGCTAACACGTCTAATTTGCAGTAGTTTTGTATAAATTAGAATGTAGTTAACGCTGGAAGATTAGTTTTTATTGCACAAAATCTACCTAGCTTCGGTGAGCAGACCGGAAACAGATTAGCCGTTACAAGCCTTTTTACAAATTGAGTAAAATTCAGGCTAATTTTTAGTTTTTATTTTTAAAATGTCTAGCTATAGAAGGAATTTGGATTGTTTTTGATGAGTGGATCATGAAGACGAACGAATTTGCAAAGTTTCTGTAGAATACTGCTTCTTGACTCAAAAAATCGGTGTAAACCCGCACACCACTGTAAAATTGGATTTCGACAAAAATCCAGAGCGGATCAAGGAAAAGTAAAGGGTGGATCAAGAAGCACTTCTCCCAAGGATCATGCCTCAAAAGGTTTTGGGTCTGACTCAAGCAATGAGTGTGCCAATGGTACATACGTACAGCGGTGCTAGTTACTAAACCAATTTTTCGTGTTCTGATGGAAAAGACAATGGAGACTTCTTCGATTACCTTTGACAGGGCAAATGGTGGGATCAAGGCAAATCATTGGGATCAAGCTGCTAATGCGCGAATTGTACCTGCCTTTCCAGAACATTAGGCGGATACTTTCTGGAGTGCTCTGCATGTAAAGCCAAAAACCTAAAAAGTATATTAAAACGACGCTCACAATTGAGTTTAAGCCTCATGTAGACGCGGAGACAGCTTGGGGACAAGCTGACGTTTTGAATACAGGAACCCTCAGAATGGATCTGTGGTTTTCAAGCAGCCTAAGGGTACATAGTATGGTAGGCTTTTCCAGTTGCTCAGGTACAAGAAGGAAACATTTCGGAAACATTTCACGCATCAGCTTAGATCGGCGTTACTTCCGGTGCTTTCCGTGCATATATCGTATATCATATATCAAAGAAACCGTTGCGTTGGCTCTACGTTTGGAGAAACAGGCTTTCTTGCATCCTAACCTGTGCTCAGTGGAAGGCGAAAAGAGCTTCAAGCTCTTTTAAGACAAAAAAACCGGATCTGCGGGCGTTAACGGTTCGAAAGTAGCACCTGAGTCAGGCGCTTCACCACTGGGTAAGCGATTAATCGAATTGGAAGAGTCTGTCAAGTCCGTGCTTGGGGTTTTCGAAGGTCTAACGGCGAAGACTGGGACCAGTCGTAAAAGTCGCATTGACAGCTGGTTTGTTTTGTTAAAATTGTGGTAGTCCTCATCATACTTCAAAAATTGTCCTACTGCTTGAAACCGCAACCGAGGTTAACGCAGAGGTAGAAATCCAAGAAACCAGAGAGGTAGCAACAGTAGTTGCTCAAAAGGGGAAAGGGGACCTTATCCCAATACGGTCCCCCACAGTGGACGCGACTTTTTGCCTCGCAGCAAGCGAAGGCGCCCACAGTCTGTGAAGCTTCCCGAATGAGTGGGGGCAAGTCGTGTACTGTATATCAATTTTGGAAGTGTGCTGGATGTAGTTAGGATTCGTGTAATTCGGCGCAACTGGGCAGTCCACTGCATCCAGCAAACCATCAAAACCTACCGATTCTAACCAGGAGCAACTAAATGAGCCTGCAAAAGTTAAATTGTCTGCATTAAAACCTATCTGTGCCTACCTATGCCTATCTATCTATTACGCCCCTATACACTCCAACCTCTTAGCCTGTTCACGGATTTGACCGCGGTTTCACAGTTTGGTGCCGTGACCAGGGTTCCGCATATACTTCCCCAGGTCTAACGATGGAACAAATGTTGGCTGTGCGATGTGAATTAGAAGTTTTCTCAATGGTTGGAAAGAATCGAATTATCTTGGTCATTGCGTTCACAGGAAAACGTGGACCAGTCCGAACAACGGAAGTGTCGAATACTATTGTTCTCTCTGGGGGATGACGCCTACCAGCAGATGACTTTGCTTGATCTGTCCGAAGAGGAAAAGACTGATTGGGGTCCTTTGACAACAGCGTTACGTCAAAGATTCAGAAAGGTCAGTAATGCACTTGAGCTTCAGGACTTTCAAGAAACGGATTCAACAGACAGGAATCTGTCCAAGATTATTCCGATCAACTGACCTTATTGGCCCTGAAAGAGTTCCCAGACGAAGTTCCAGCGTCTAAAGAGCCACAGATCAAGGAATGGATCATTGCACAAGATCCACTTCCTGCTGCCTTGGCCGACATTCTTCAGCAAGTGTTCACACAAATCATCATCTCGGTCGCTATCTCAAAGACGTGGCCATGGTTACCGCAGAAAGAAATGTTATCATTTCCGCCAGCGTGGAAAATTCATCACACACAGCTCAAGCAATTCTTCATCCAAAATTAATTTTCTTATTGATTATCAAATCAGTTACAATTCTTCGCTGTTCTAACGATTCTAAGTTTAGCCACTCTAGTCTTCGCCCTTAAGGCAGGTCTCTCATACCAGGTAATAGCCTAGTGAAATATTTTTGCACCCGTTCAATTTTGCCAATAAGTCCTATATATTGTGGATTCCAAACTGGGTTTCCACACTCTAGTTTAGGTTTCACTTAGCTTACATACAACTAAAATAAAGATTTGCTGTCTCTCGTATAAAAGCGGAAGTCGTGGGTTCGAATCCCACTCGAGGACAGAATTTTTTGGGTGCTGAAGTGACAATTTCATTTCTTACATTCCAACTCCACAGCGTGCATCTCAGTAATTTGTGGGCACTCTACAGCGTGCATCTCAGTAATTTGTGTGCACGTAATGGTCTGCGTCTTGACATCTTGCACCGTACACATAAGGAAGTATTAGACAAAACTAGTTTGTGGCATCGGGATAAACCACGGCAAATTAACACTAAGCCATATCACAAGTAATATTGTGATACATGTGATACTTAAATTGAGTAGTTTGACTGCATCATTAGATCATGAGATGTGTCATGAGATATATACGAACATACGTAATGAAATGCAGGAGTCATGAAGCAAATGTAGATTTACATAAGTGTTTATAGTATAATAGGGCGTTTCCCCAGTTTGTCAATTCCCCAGCTATTCAATCAACAGTTTATAATACCAAGAGTAAGACGCTCAGCTCTTCCTAATAGAATAAGCTTGCAAGATGCTCGAAACATTAAGGCCGAAATCACGGGGGGGCTTCTAAGAGTGTAAACATGCTACGCTGACATTTTTCAAAAACGGGCGTTTTCGGCAACTTAAATACTATTACTTGAGCAAGGAAAATCGTACAGCAATAATGTTTATATTATTACGTTGCGTAGAATGAGATCTTTTTAACGATATAAAAATTATATAGTTCGGTTTAGAGAATCCCTCATAAACTTAGCAACAGCGTTAAGGCATTTCTAGGAAATGACGAAATTCCCAGAATTTTCGTGGCAAGGATGCTTTATTGCCGGTTTTGTAAGAGATTACCTAAACCGAACTATATAAGTTTTAGATCTTTAAAAAGATCTCATTTTACACAACGTAATGATATAAAAATTATTGCTGTACAATTTTTCTAGCTCACGTTATAATATTTAATATGTCGAAAACGCCCGTTTTTAAAAAATGTCAGCGTTGTATGTTTACACACTGAGAAGCCCCCCCCCCCGAGATTCCGGCCTTAATGTTTCGAGCATCTTGCAAGCTTATTCTATTAGGAAGAGCTGAGTGTTTTACTCTTGGTATTGTAAACTCTTGCTTTTATTAAAGTTGCCCCAGTTCGTCAACACTTTCGCAGTTCATCCCCACTTAGTCAACTCTATTCTAAGCATCCCGAGTTTCTAAACTCTTTTTCATGCCATGCCCACTTTGTTAACGTGTTTTCGTGTCAATCAGTTCTTCTCATGGTGACTTGCTTTACACGAACTAAAATAAACTTTTTAACTCTAAAAAAGTACTAATTTCGGTTAATTAACTTAAACTGAATCTGACATGGAAAGCACCAACACCAACTGAGAACTAATTTCAAGTTGTATTAAATTTTAATTTCTTTTTAAACTCAAATTAAATTTCTCACTATCTTTACGAATATTCAATATTATAGAGTTTGTACTAAATGATGCTTTCCAGATCAAATCATGCAGCTGATTAAATACACAAATAATATTTCTGTTTTTATTAACTAAAATTATTTCTGAAAGTTAAAGCTGCCCCCCTAAGAAAAACTGGGGATGCCTTATAAAAAAAGTTGACTAAGTGGGGAGGAACTGAAAAAGAGTTGACAAACTGGGGAGTTGACAAACTGGGGAGTTGACAAACTGGGGAACTGACAAACTGGGAACAAACCGTGTAATAGTACTTGAGGAATTGAGGTAGAGGTAAAAATTGTGAAGTATATACGTATACATATATCGCTCAGATTCGCCTAAAATTATTTTCTCCCGTCTGTACGTACTTAGATTTAAGTTTTAAAGTTTAAAGGGAAATTTCCTTTTAATGTATACATATACATGCACAATGTACATATCTCCAAAGGAATATATGTATACGAACTCTTGATCACTAAACTAAATAGCTTTAATGAGGCCCCCTTTGGACGACCTACAGGTGTGAGCCACACGTTTGCAGTTATGTGAAGGACTACATTTAGCTGAAGTTTGGACCGCTTGGAAAATACATGTTAGCAGAGATGGCCAACAAGGAGGCACTCGTTTGGTTTCACGAGTGTTGGTATATCACACTCATTAAGGGTACTGGTCCGCCTTCAGGCACTGGTTACTTTGTGATGTGCCTCCTATTCCCAGCTTCACTGGGTCGTGCGTAACAATTATAAACACTCCCCCAATGTACTATGGGTATGTCAGCCTTAACTCCACAGCTGAGGGTTTCCGGAAGGTTGAGAACAAACGACTCAAAAGTTGTCACCAAATGTCTCGAAAGTTGTAAAATTGAAAATCAAAATTGTCTCGAAACATTTCTAAACTTTCTAGAAATATTTGAAATTTGTCTCGAAACATGTGGACAAATTTCAGACTTTCGAGAAAATGTTAGAACTTTCTGGAAACATTTTAAACTTTCTGGAAACATTCCACAAATATTGCAAACTTTCTAGAAATATTCACAAATATTTCGAGACATTGCAATCTTTCGAGACACAGCAAAAACTTTCGAGACATGCATAATTTGAGTCTTTTGAGTCCAAACTTTCGAGACATTCGAGTTCAACAGCTCTCGGGATACTCAACAAAGTTTGGAGACACTTAATATTATTTAGTTATTACTATTCCATGTGGACGATAGATTGAGGACAAATCATACGCGTTGGAGAGGTGCTGTAAAATCCAGGTTGCGCATACATTTTAGTTAATTTCTTTATGACAAAGAGCGGTTTCATTATGATTTAAAAAGGGTCCCCAGCTATTTGATAGTAGAATCGAATGATGTGGCCGACGCCTCACGAAAAAATTTACTTTAGTCTGCGAAACATCTGGAAAATTAAATTACTTCAAAAATGCAGTAAAATAATTTCCAATAACTAAAGTTAAGTTCATTGTATTCATTAGAAAGAGAAAATATTAAGCTCCATTTCGATATAAAAATGGCTTCTGAACTCCAAGAAATGAATGAATAACAACGGTTCAAAGTTGAGGTCTCCAAAAGGAATCACCACCTTAAACTGCTAATTACCAAAGTTGGTGCGCAAAATTAATACCTAATCTGTCAATTCATTGACGCAATTCTTGCGCTTGCAACATAAAACACCAAAGTGAATTCCATGTAATAAATTTGGAGTATTTATGAAATTTTGCATTTTCTGAAAAATGAAAAATTTTGCGGGCCGATCTGCGCGGGCCGAAAACTTTGACGGGTAGGGCGGACCGAGAAAAAATTTTCGGCCGTGTAAAAATTCGGCCCGTGCAGTAGAGACCTTCACGGGCCGAAATTTTCAGGCCCGGCCCAGCCCGGCCCGCTCCAAAAAATTTCGACCTCGGCCCGGCCCGTCCCGTAAGTTTAAAACAGTAGTCAACTTTTTTGGTATGCAAAAACAGCTTAACATTAACATTTTTCGTCAAGTTTTTGTATTATATGATTTCGGCGTTCTCGTCCTTTCTCCCCAACATCTTGGCTTCAAGTTATGAGAATTTTAAAACATTTAGCAAACAAAATGAACCCCCTACAACCCTTTGACGAACGAATTTGAGTCAAGCCAAGTCCAAGAGTTTTCGTTCAAAATTAAATTATTATTGGCGTAAAAATTCTTATTATTAGGCGTATGCGTAAAAGAAGTAGGAACCTAATTAGAAACTTAGAACTTAGCAACTATTTTCAACAAAACCATGAAAGCAATCAATACTTATATAGTTTCCGAAAAATGTAAAAGATTAAGTCGTCACTTAAAATGATAAAACACCTCAAATATTTCTGCATGTGGTTGGAGAACTTTTAGCAAATATATATTATTAAAAGGCAATAAATATTGAAGAAATGTAGCGAATCTTGGTCGGCTCGGCCCGAAGCCCGGCCCGGGCCGCTCCCAAAGTTTTTCTCCTCGGCCCGGCCGCGTATTTATAAAGTGTACGTGGTGTTCGCGCAACAGGAAACTGTACGTGGAGTTCGCGCAAATTTAGAAAATGTACGTGTTGTTCGCGCATGAGAAAGTGTACGTGAACATCGCGCACACAAGGAAACTGTACGTGCTGTTCGCGCAGCACACACAAATATTGAATTTTACCTCTAATATATGCATTGGACTTGCAGATTTTATATAGCAACATGGTCATGTGGTCATCTGAAGCAAAGAATTCCTTAAAACGTACGTAAAGTTTATGCCATTCGGTATCCCAGCTGCCTGGGAAATGTGACGCTTTTACATACAAATGTAAATATCTGTACAAGCTACAATGCAATCTGAAATGCCTAATTTAAGTCATGGAAACCTATTACTGACACAAAGCTAACTATGTAGAAAATGTCTATTTTAGTTAATCTAATTTATCAATTTCATCAACAATCAAGATCAATCCATTTATTCAATTAACTTTAATTTTAGTTTTGGCAGGTAGGTAGATTCCCACATGATAAATCCCAAGAGTTAGCCGGAGCTCTGCTACAGTTGTTGGAAAGGTCAGAGACGCTCATGATTTAAGCTGATTTCAATTTAAATTCTGTCTAAATTCTCGATTCTGCTTTCGATGGATATATTATAATATGCCACATTTTGAAAAATTAGAAAAATTTTAGTTTTTGGGTGTATCACAATTACTACGGAATGAAAAGTGGCGGAATTCATTAATTACGCCAACGTGTTCGGCGTGATTCATTAATCACCTGTGACCTTTCCAACAACTGTAGCAGAGCTCCGGCTAACTCTTGGGATTTATCATGTGGGAATCTACCTACCTGCCAAAACTAAAATTAAAGTTAATTGAATAAATGGATTGATCTTGATTGTTGATGAAATTGATAAATTAGATTAACTAAAATAGACATTTTCTACATAGTTAGCTTTGTGTCAGTAATAGGTTTCCATGACTTAAATTAGGCATTTCAGATTGCATTGTAGCTTGTACAGATATTTACATTTGTATGTAAAAGCGTCACATTTCCCAGGCAGCTAGGATACGGAATGGCATAAACTTTACGTACGTTTTAAGGAATTCTTTGCTTCAGATGACCACATGACCATGTTGCTATATAAAATCTGCAAGTCCAATGCATATATTAGAGGTAAAATTCAATATTTGTGTGTGCTGCGCGAACAGCACGTACAGTTTCCTTGTGTGCGCGATGTTCACGTACACTTTCTCATGCGCGAACAACACGTACATTTTCTAAATTTGCGCGAACTCCACGTACAGTTTCCTGTTGCGCGAACACCACGTACACTTTATAAATACGCGGCCCGGCCCGGCCCGGCCCGCGGGCCGGGCCGGGCCAACGGGCCTGAGTGAAGGTCTCTACCGTGCAGGTCTGTACTCTGCAGTTGTTGGAATTTTCATTCTGTCAAAAATCGTGCGCATTCATAGCGTATCATAATAGTGCGTATCTTTTGCAAAACCAATCGATCTCAAGAAATATCAATTCAAAAGAAGACAGTAGGTATTGCAAAAATTAATTTTCTATCAAACGTCTAGCATAAACGTTTTAAACCATAACCGAAGTTGACAAAATGCACAATGGGACTGTGGTGCATGCACTTATTTGTCCTGAACATAGGTGTCCCGAATTAACAGATTCTCTCGAAAACGGCAACTTTTAAAGCCCGAACCGAAATCATTTCGGCCTTATTCAGACTTGATTATCAAAAACACCCAGTAGCAAAAAAGCAAAAATATACATTTGGATTTTTTTAGTGGTTGAATATAAGTGACGCAGTATAAGTCTTATAAAGTGATATAAAAATATGAGTAATCTCAGGCACTGAAACTGAGCTGAAAATAGCTTTCAAATTGTATTGGCTTCAGTTTCAGTCACCGAAACTGTAGCAAACTGAAACTGTTTTGGGAGGAGACTTGTATCTGGTACCAGAACTGAAATTATGGTAGGGCGCCGACTGAAACTGAAATTACTTTGGGGCTATTATTGTTATATACCAGCTATTCTGTGACTTTTGACTTTGGCAAGCATTGAAGCATTGAATTATTTCGTTACTCTCGTGTAGGTCCACTAATCAGAAAGAAATCAGCTATATAAGCAGGTGTTATTTTCTAATTAGTGAGTTGTTATATTTCTTCGTGGTACGTGCTTGCTTATTATATTTATATTTTACTGGATGCCATATCAGAAATAGCCTTCCGACACCCGTTATTTCTGGTAACTTTGTAAGTTCTGTTGTGTGACTTGTGATGATAATTAGGGTTTAGATTTATTAGCTAGGTAGGTAGTGAAATAGCGAGAAATACTTGAGTTAGTCCTGCAATCGCTTAGCCTCCCAATTTCTAGCTTATCCATCGGACAATAGGCTAGGAATTAATATTATGATAGGTCAAGTTCTGCAACAAACGCACTTGTCTTGTTTTGAGGACCCATGAGGACTGCAAAATATGTGAAAATGAGAAAAATCGGAGATGGTCGAAAAATCGCGACCCCCACCCATAAGCAGTAGACATAAACTAAACTAGGTAGCTTTTGTGAAAGCAGTTCTACTTAAGGTAGTGATTCCTTTTGGGCACATATTGTTACTTGGCGGCGTAAAGCATGATGAAATTTGATGAAACTTTCCGAAATAAGTTAGTTTAGCGTTCTAACACCCTCCGCACAATCCCGATTTAAAAATTCGAGATTTCCGGTCAGAGTGGTTTTTCCCGATTTCTGAAAGTTTGGCACCCGCTATACAGTTATGACTATATTCATTCGAAAGATCTTATTGAGCTTCACATGTTTGCTTTTCAAAGCAAGTTTCTAGCTTTTTTCTACCGTGAGATATAGCCGATTTTCTTGTTTTGGCGTCGAAAACTTGCCATTTTTGCAGAAATCAAATAATCCAACATTTCTTGAACTACGCAAGCCGTAAAATCAAACTAAGGGCGTCGATCTGAAGGTCTCACAGGGACAAATTATCCGACGCATGATCGTCTTCCAACTGCTATCCTGTAGGCTGCCATCATAAAAAATGTAGTTTTTGCAAAATCCCGACCAATTTTTTCCAAAGATTGTGGAGCATTCACCATGCAATCTGGGGGCTGCTACTGAACAAATGTGTTCTCCACAAATATACCCAGGGACGATTTTTTAGTTGCCCCGATTGCTGCCTTCTAGCTAAAGTAATCGCTTGACGAATTTGAAAAAAGTAGGCAAAATCTAGGTCACGCACACATTTCGGCTTATTTCTCTGCAACGAAGAGAGATTTCACAATAAATAAAAAATCGTCCCCAGCTATTTGATGGAGGTATCGAATGATATAACCGATGTCTCGCGAAAAAATTACTTGAGGCTGCAAAAATTCTGGAAAATTATACTTCTTCTAAAATGTGTTAAAAATATTTCAGAAAAGCAACATTAGTTTCGTGGCATGCATTAAAAAGAGAAAATGTCAAGCTACATTTTGATATAAAAATTGCTTCTTAACTCCAAGTAATAAATTAGTAATAATGATGCAAACTTTATGTGACCAAAGGGAATCACCACCTTAAACGGCACAACGTTTAAGTCGCTGAATGTTTAAGGTGGTGATTCCTTTTGGACACATATTGTTACTTGGCGGCGTAAATCAAGTTGAAATTTCATGAAACTTTCCGAAATACGTTCTTTTAGCGTTCTAACACCCTTCGCGCAATCCAGATTCAAAAATTCGAAGTTTCTGTGAAAGTTGGTCCTATATGCGCGTATAAATGTTGAAATAAAGACCGGACTTCGTGTGAATTTTGGAAACTACGTGCAGGTTCAGGTCTAAGGTGTGTGATGCTAAAAACTAAGTCAAAACCCTAATTCTCCTCCAATTCCTACGAGAAAGGATACAAATACAACTTTACTAGAAACTCGGCAGTTAAGTTCAAAATACAAAATAAACTTCAGATATAAAGTAACTATCAAAACTCTAATTCACAAAAGCCTAGTACAGAAACAGGCAGAAATAGCAGAGACACCTAAATTATAATGGCGGACACCGGGGGGAGAGAACTACCTCCCGTTGAACACTGTCTAGACTAACTGCCCCCAACCAGTTTCTCCAATCCTTTTAAATACCGAAAAGAAATTAGTGAGCCAACCATAAAAATGATTGATTGTTCATCTCATCAAAATGTGGATCACAACACCTGTTATCTCAAATATTAGTTATTTACTTGAAATACATCACAAATCTACAGTATAACCACTTCTTTGCACACAGTGCCAACTTCACAACCGTAATTTGAATTATTGTAGAATTTACTGTAGACATACTGTAAGATTACTGTAAATTCGAGAGATTACTGTAATTTTAGAGCCTTTAGACTTAGGCTTAGCGCATCCGACTGACTGATATTCCACAAAATACCCCCTCTTTGCCACCGCCCGCCCCGGCGCGGTGTTCCCAGAAAGGCGATAAAAAGAGAAGACGAACGATTAGAGGTAAAACAGAAAATTAAAGCAGACGGAAAAGATAAAAATGTGGACCCTCACTGGTCTCACAAGTGGGACTCCCACTGACAGACATGTGCCACTGGCACGACATACTTTTGCCAACTTTGACAACAACTTTACTGGGCCCTTAGACTACTGAGTACTACGACTCTACTACAACGACAACTACAACAACGTGGACTTAAAATTTTTCGGCTGTCACCGAGACAGAACACAAACTGTACCCTGGGACACACCGCCCAGGAGACGGGGCTGGAGGGGCGTACCGGGAATATCAGTCAGTTATTTCCCCCCACCAAGCGAAATATGCTCCGGAAGCTAAAAACACAGATATTCATGAAGAAAACAATGGACAGACAATAAGGCAAGGTATTAAGGCAGTGATCAGAACAAACAGTTACAAATCAAACATGGCAAAACTTAGTATTTATTCAACATAGCTGCAAAACAATGCCAAAACGAATCAAACAAAAATGGCTAAGAATAAAGCACAGTATTAAAGAAATACAGTTAAAGCAAACAAATATAACCGGTCCTAGTGTCTCTAAGAGTGCCGGGGAGAGGACCAACATCGGATGCCGGCAGCCTCACAACATCCAGAACAGTCTCCGGAGCGGAATGGTGTGCTGCGGAGGGCAAGGCCAGCAACAGAGTTCAGCCGACGGACCGAGTAGACACAGTCCTGGTCACCGGAAGACATCCGGAAAGAGGATCCAGACAGTCCAGGACAGCCACAAGGACCGCCGAGCAGCCCAAAACGAGGGCACGAAAGTCCCAGCAGTTCACAGAAGGCACCAGAAATGTGACTGGCATCTGCCAGGCACTCAACACCGGGACAGAGACTACCAAGGCAATAGTCCCGAACAGTTCATGAACAGCTCCGGAGCACCCGAAGCGCTCCTGATAGCACCGGAAATCACGTCTCCGTGACTAGAGGCGGCGAATAGCCCAACCAAGCAGGCACCGAGCAAGCAAGCGCCGCCACTCCGCAACCATACTACCACCGGAAGGAACCAGACAAACAAACATCCGCCGCCAGCATCGTCATCAGAAGGGGAGGCACTCCTAGGCACGAAAAGAGAGGGGACGGGGACGGACCGCACAACCAAACGAACAACCTACAACACACAGAAAAAGGGATTAAGACATGGATTATGCAAAAAAAACAAAAGAAAACACAACATAGAAATACAAAACATGGCCCGAACTGTACCCGAAAATTAAAAGTGAAACTCGAAATATTTAATAAAACCATCATGTATTAGAGTTAAAAAGAGAGTTAATTTATAGAGGCTAAAACTGAGGGTGAGCCGAGGCAGCCGAAGCCTGAACACCGGTCGGTCGCTCCTAAAAGGTGCCAGACTCCGTGCCCCGGACCCACGGGAGACAACTACGGGGTAAGGAGACAGGGTCCGTAGCCGCTCGGTCTCCCCAAGAAGCCACGGGCCATGAATCCCCCCCTGATTCAAGGAAAAGAAATTTAGGTGCAGGGCGTACTGGGGTAAGAAGAACCCGGAGGCAAGAAAATGCTGGCAAGGAAAGAAAGAAGCAAAAATTTTACATTCCGGAAGGAAAACTAACGAGATCAAGAATTTGAATTTAAATGCGCGGAAAGAATAAAGATCAATTTAAAGAGAAACAGAAAAGAGAGCAGAGATGAGTTAAATTTAATCAAGAAGGGAAGAGGTAACACTGTAAAAAATATAATAAATTTAATCAAGGAGAGAAATTCGAGAAAGGCACAAAAGAAGAAAACAATCAATTTTAGAAAGGCATATAAAGATAAAATCGAAGGCCCAGCACGCCCCAAATAAAAGCTCAAGAAACAACCTCAACAACAAAACAGCAACTACTGGGCCCGACGTGGGTAGGCCAGCTCTGCGGCCCGCTGATCCTTATGCTGGCGTTGGGCCAACCATTCCCGGGTTTGAGCATAGATGCCGGGAAAGAGCTCTTGACGAAGCATCATCAGAAGTTTGCCCATCCAATTGTGGTGAGTGGGCTTCGGAGCCAGAAAAGCCAGCTGGCGAGTGCCATCCGGTCCCAGATGTTGTAGCTGCTCCTTATTCTGACCAACTCCCCAATATGGGTCAGAAGATGCCTCCACCAGGATACGGACGCCCGACTGGCGGAGCCAGTCCACCAGTTCTGTGGACGCCAACGCCTTCGCCCGGAGGATATCCAGCATCGTAATGGCTCGGACGTGATTCTTGGGGTGCTCCCAGAACTGACGATAGGGGCACTCAGGCTTGAACCACCCCTTCGTGAAGTGCTTTGACGCTTCCTTCGCCTGAAATGGACAGCGCAAAGAGACCAGGAGCCGAGCCGGATCATGCAGGCAGAACCAGTATCCAGCCTTCCGATAATGATATGGAAATTCGGCCACCCGGAATCGCTGACCAAAGACCTCGATGTAGACCGGGGCATCCGTAAACCGATCGCCTGGAATCCGGCGCATGTTGGAAGCCTCATCATTTTCCCCAAAAAAGGACCAGACCGCCCCATAGGAGTGGACCACCCCCGTAGCCATTGCCGGATGGTTCAGGCAGGTGTCCACCACTTCCTGCGCCTTGGCAGCGAAGTGAGCGGACTTGTTGATCCACGTACCCAAAAACCGGTCCAGCTGCTCGTACCGGAACAGAGAAGGATAGATATACAGGACCGGGCAGAATTTGGCAATGGCGGCCACCGTAGCCAGCGACTTCGTGAACCCAAATCCGACCAGGGTGATAGGCGGAAAGATGACCCGGCCGTTCCTGCAGAGAGCCGGGAAGGCAATTTCCGCACGCCAGTAGTTATACTTCTCCGGCTTGTATATAAGATGCGGGTCAGGATTGGGCCAAGGGTTCCGAGTGTGGACGGCCTGAACCTGAAGCCGGAAAAGGGCCGTGACTTCCCGGAAGAACCAACGGAGATCCGCATCCGGAACCGCGAAGGGAGCCGACTGTCCCAACAGCCATTTGTACCAGAAATCCCAAGTGAAACACCAATAGGGATTCACCGCAGGCGGCCCATACCGGGAAAGGACATCCGGCAAATAAGCCATCTGCCAGTTCCGCTCCGAAAAGGTCCGGAAGGGAACCCCAAAGGGCGAAGACTGAAGCCGCGAGACAACAGTCGACGCCACGTGCTGATCCAGGTGCTGGAACCCCATGAACCGGGGGGACGGTGAAACCCTGTCCGCCGGTAACCCAAACCGTTCTTCCCCAGGAAAGATGCTAAGCAGGTCCTGGCCAGGATGAAAGTGAGCCCGTGCGTGCCGCGGGACCGGTGGAGGGTCCGCATCATACGGGCCGCCCTCCGGATCCCGCAGATAGGATGGCAGCGCCTCACAGATGATGGGCACCGTGTCCCCCGTCACTTGATCGTGAAAATCCAGCGGATAGACGTCAGAAATAGGGCGATGGAGCAGCGGACCCAGCACATGTGAGTCCGGAAAAACCATAGGACCCGGCCCATGAGGTGGAAGCAGGTCTGGCATGACGTATGGTGGAACCTGTACCAGTTGTGGAAGAGGAGGTCCCGCCTGCGAAGCCCGTGAGGATGTTCGCGGAGGGTCAGATGTCCGATGCGATCCAGCCGCTGCCTGCCCCACCGGGGCCGCCTGTTGCTGTCGCTCAGCAGCGACCCCGGGCTCCGACCCCGACGCGCGAGAGCGTGAAGCCGGAGTGGGGGCGAACAGCTGACCCATTGACAAATCCAAATCCATGCCCGGCGGAAAACCCAGGCCCGGGATAGGCGAGAGCTCAAAGGCTTGTGGAAACAGGACGCGGAGCAGCTCCAGCACTTGGAGGTTGCCTTCCGTCATCGTGTGAAACGCCACCTCGAACGCCGACCAGGGCGCCGGATGGCCCGTCCACTGCTGGAGCTGATCCTGAGTGATTCCATGCTGCTCCAGTAGATCAAACTGCATCCGGTTTTCCACACATGGACTCCGAGCCAGAAGGAATCAGAAAAGTGGAGACGTCCCGGACCCAAGATGGTACCAAACCTCTGCATGGGCACAGTCGCACGCGGGGCGGTACGCAGAATAGAGCGCCAGTCCGAATCGGACACCACCACCGGTTGATCAGCCAAAGCCCGAGGCATTGAAGCATCTCCCAGAGCTGAAGGAGCCACCTCCGGAGCCGAAACCAACGATGGAACCTGACGCGGGCTGCCTGACGGAGCGTCCTGCGGCGGAGCACCAGAACCCTGGTCCTCCATCGGGGCCGCTCCCGACAACACCGCGGGTGGAATGGGCAAGCACGGGGCTTCCTGTACATACTGCGGACCCTCCTGCTGGAGTGACCGAATCACCGCGTCGAGAATAGGCCCCTCCACAAAATACGTTCGAAAGGCCGGTTCACCGGCACGTGGCACCATAGCCATCCCACAGGCAACCGGAATCCGAAGGAACTGGTTAAAGTCCAGAACCGTTGTAGCATCCGGCGCTGCCCCCTGAGACTGAGTGGAAGGAGCTGGTATTGTGTCCATAGCCACACCCTGTGGCTGGATGCCCAAACCCGGCAGAGACGGAGCAGCAGATTGAACCCCCATTGGTCTCCAAGACCCTCCGGAGGGCTCGGAGAC
>JASAND010014356.1:0-11886 GCA_030248195.1 Trissonchulus latispiculum
AAGTTTTCCGGGCGAAAAGGGACAACTTTGAAAATTGACCTTGTGTCGACCGTGGTTCTGCCTCCTCTACAAGCTCTTCCCAATTTCTTCCACAATCCCCAAAACCTCTACCACCTCCACAACCCAAAAAACCCCTCCCAACTTTCCTCCACAACCACCTCCCAATTTTCCTCCACAACCTCAAAAACCCCAACCCAATTTTCCTCCACAACCTCAAAAACCCCCTCCCAATACGCCTCGATTTTATCAACTATTACTGTCACTCTAGTTAAAAAGAATGAAAGAACCAAAGATATAACTCAGTCTGTATCTCAATTAAACTTCTTTACATAACAGAACTTCCATCAAAAATATTTTGGCATTTCTGCGAATTTATCCGCTACCATAAGGTTATAGTTGCTATGTCTGCTGTTACGCTACTGTTTTCTGGTGGCTACTTTTTGTCATTCTGTAATCTCATCTTAGCAGAAAGTCAAACATTTTACGCTGATCAGGCTTGTGCCTCAGAAAAGAGGTTCCAGCTAGATTTCTATAACAAACTATCAGAACCTTTGGTAAATGGATGGATTTCGGTTCATAAGCAGCGGTAAGCCGATGCTTAACTTAAAATTCTGTACATTAGTTAACGCGATTTAGTACTTCCTGATGTTTCAGCGCATTTAGAAATGGCACTTGGTATCATAATAATTTAAGATATCAATAGAATAAATAGAAAAAGTTCACGAAACGGTCTAACATCATGCAGATTACATAACGAATGTACCACACAGCTTAACATTTATTAAAATCTAAAAGCTTAAAACTAGTTGTGCACTGACATGTTGAAAACAACGAAACGTAAGAAAGAATCTAAATAGCTAGTAATAGTAGAGGCATCAACTGAGCGCTCTTTGGGAGTGGTTTTGATCCCAAATTTTAGGAGTGGTTTTGATCCCAACTTTTTGCGAGCTGTTTTGATACAAGCTTTTGGGAGCTGTTCTGATCCCAACTTCTGGGAGCTGTTTAGATCCAAACTTTTAGGAGCTGTTTTGATCCCAACTTTTGCAAGCTATTTTGATTCCAACTTTTGGAAGTTATTCTGAATCCTTATGTTTGAGTGACCATTTGCATCCCGTGATAATATAATCAGAATATTATGTGATGAATGAAATCTCTTGTTTTGGCTCAGATCCTTGAAAATTTTTAGAAGTAAAGATCTAGTCATCTGCCAATAATCAATTATAATGTTCAAACTGCTCGTCCACAGTTTGGTATAAAGTCTCCTATGTCCATTCAATGTTCACAACAATGTTCATAACTTTGGCAGGTGTTACTCAACTGAATGATGAAATGAAATGAAATGAAACCTATATTGTTTATGCAGCAAAGTTAATTGGTCTACCAACCTGTTGGCTGAATTTGTAAGTTGTGACATATACCAGAGATCCAGTCAAGATGTCGGAAGAAGGCGCAAGTAGTAAGTTCCTTTTTTCCATTAAAAGCACAAGTAGTCATTAAGTCAATGATAAAAAACGGTCGTGATAGAAATTCTGAGATTAGTGTTACAAATTTTTATTTGCTGTGTTTCTGAAATAGAAATTGGAAACATTAGTCACAGAATTTCTATCATTTTATACAAATACATTACATTCAATACTGCCAATACATTCATTAATAAGCCCTTTTTGCATTTAATAGATAAACCGAAACTTACTACTTGCGCCTTCTATCGACATCTTGACTGGATCTGTGGTATATTTCACAACTTGCAAAATAGTTAGTAGATCAATCAACTTTGCTGCATAAACAGTATAGGTTTCATAAACCTTGTTGAGTAACACCTCCCAAAGTTATGAACATTGTTGTGAACATTAAATAAACATAGGATACTTTATGCCAAACTGTGAACTATCAGTTTGAGCATGTTACGAACATATTGGCAGATGACTATACCTTTACTTCTAAGAATTTTCATGATCTGAGCCGAAACAAGAGATTTCACTCATCACATAATATTCTGATTATATTATCACGAGATCCAAATGGTCACTGAAGAATAGAGGATTCAGAATAACTTCCAAAGTTAGGATTAAAATAGCTCCCTAAAGTTGGCATCAAAATAGCTCCCAAAACTTGTGATCAAAATAGCTCCCAAAAGTTGGGATCGAAACTGCCTCCCAAAAGTTGGGATCAAAATCGTCTCCCAAAAACGTAGTCGTCACATGATCGGTAATCAGACATCAGCTTAATCACCTGGAGAAAATAGCTCCTAAAACTAGGGATCAAAATAGCTCCCCAAAACGTGGGATCAAAGGTGGCTCCCAATAGCTCCCCAAAATTGGGATCAAAATCGACGCCCAAACAGCGCTCAGTTCATCTCTCTATTACTACTGAGGCTCTAGCCATCTGCGCCACAGACTGAAATAAATTTGAATGCGAATTTATATACCTGCGTTCAGAGCATAGTGCACTGCATACAGTAAGCGGTGTGAGATAAGTCTGACACTTAGGCACACCAGAGTATACTTCGGACTGGGTCCTGCGTTTGCCCCAATTGCACATTATTAATAAATTCAGTATCACTTCAGTTTGGATACGAACTCCTTCTAGCTTTGTGCGACTGTAGCCCCGGTAGGTTGCTTGGTACCGCGTCGGAGCAATAATTCGAAAGTTCTGGGTTCCAATTCCACTCGAGGCCTGAATTTTCAGGTGCTTAATATATATAGCAATTTGATTTATTACATGTACACGAACCAGACTAATGAACGAAAGAAAATTTTACAAATAGAGTTTTTGACTTTTCTGTTATTGCAGGCAGTCTAACAAGCGGGACATGCCTAACATCATGTCAAATCAGACATTAGAAGTTCGTGTGTGTCCCAGCAAAGCTGAAAGCGTAATTGTGTGGCGGTTGTCTTCACGCCATGGGGCCCTGAAGCTGTATTGGTAAGATCTAAGCTAAATTAGTCTGCACTTTATGCTGTCTCGACTCTCAGCAGTATTTCAAAACCAGATAATCGAAGTTTAAAATTGCGACTGCATTCCTGCCGTTGTTATTGCGATGCCATACTACAGATCTACAAGCCGCTGCAAGATACTACATACAAAAGCTCATACAATATTGCATAATGAGCAAGACTAAGCAGGCAACACAGTTAACAGCTAATCATGCAAAAGTTTTTGCTTTGCGTTCATTAATAAACGCTTGAGGCAGTAGGTATCTAATTATATACCGTTAAATTTGCTTAACGCTCTTTAATATAATATAATATTATATAATATAATATAACATGATATAATATAATATAATATAATATAATATAATATAATATAATATAATATAATATAATATAATATAATATAATATAATTAATATACAATAATATAATACAACATAAGTAATATAATATGATATGATATAATATAATAAACGGCAATGGGCAATGATCAAAAGTGTCCAGCTATAGGCAAGAAGTGCAACGTGCAAGTGGGCCATTTCTGTAAGGTTTGCAGGACTTCTGCCAGCAGGCCAGCAGGGAAGGAGCCTCCGCCTAAACGCAGTTCCAAGCCATCGACAGCTTCACCATTAGAGATTCTGAAAACCGAAGTCAATAGATGTGCTAAATACGGCGACTTCATTGCGCCAATCTTTGAGGTTGAAATCTTTGGAGACTGACAATCACTCCGCAGGAGGTGGACGTAGGTTGTACGAGATCCATCATCCCTTTGCAAGTGCTGAAGAAGGAATTTCAAGAAGCAGACGTAAAGCCATGCATGCTGTCAGCGAATGGATACGGACGCAAGTTCCGGCCAGTAACAGGAACCGTGGATGCTGTGGACCGTTTCAAGGACCGTACAGCGAATGCTAGCATGATAGTGGTCGAAGTCAAACGTAGGCCATTACTTGGACTGGATCTGTTCAGAGCACTCAGAATAGAGCTCAACGGCAACAAGCCCGTTCAGGTCAATGCCGTCAGTGGAACGACGGACAGCCAGGCCACGTTCACGAGCCTGTTCAAAGAACAACTTGGACCGTTGAAGGGATTCGTACACAGAATCCGACTGAAGGAGGGGACGAAGCCGATTGCAACGAATCTTCGATAACCTCCACTTGCAATAGTGGAAATCCGCAATAGCCGATGGAAGAAGATGGAATCCGCCGGCATCGTTGAGAAGATAGAAGAGCCGAGTGGGTTCATGCCATGGTAGTAGCACCAAAAAATAAAGAAGTCACGGTCTGCTGCGACATGCGGAACCTAATCAGTCAGTGGGTGCCAACAAATGAAGAAATCCTGTCTGAAGTTGGGCAAGCGAATATCTTCATCTAAGTGGATCTACGAAAAGCCTATTTCCAGTTTAGAACCATCAGCTCACTGCTTTCCTTTCTCCAATTTGCCTATTCCAGTATTTCAGGCTGCCAGTGGGATACAAATGCTCCGTCAGCATATTCCAGAAGGCGATGGAGCAAATCTTATCAGGAATTCCAGGAGTGCTTCCATTGATTGATCAATAGATCAAAAGATTGATTGATTGATCATTCTCATCTATGGGTACTCGTTGCGCCACTCTGGACCCGAGGAAGATGGATCTCCATCAAAGGAAAATTGATTTCTGTGGCCACACTCTGTCAGACCAGGGTGTTTAACCACTATCTGTCAACGTGGAAGCAATATCCAGGATGCCTAAGCCGAGAGGAACTGAAGTCGTTACTGGGAGCCGCCAACTATACCTGGAGCCACTGAGGAATGCTGAACGAGGTGATTCAACTCACCTCAACTAAAAAGCTGAGATGGATGCCGCTTATCAGGACACCATCAATGCTCTCTGTAGTAAATAGGTTTTGGATTGCTACAGGGAGGCCTGTCAGACATATGTAACGACGGACGTCTCAACTTTTGGAGTTGGAGGTGCCCTCTCTCGTTTCCAGGATGGACAAGAAGTTGTCGGCGCTTTCCTCCTAGAGCTTGTCTCCCAAACGACGATATTCGGTGAACGATCAACAAGTTTTGGTGTCATTGTTCGACACACCTTTTGGAGCCGAAGGCCATTAACGTCCACAAATCGGAAGATGGTATCTCCGCCTCGCTGTGTTCGACTACAAGGTCGCATATAAGCCTGGAAAAGAGAATGCCTTGGAAGATATTCTCACTAGATTGCCGCTGCCGCCAAAAAATCGGAAGATATTCCAGACGCTTAGTGTGATGCCTATGTGTCAGCTGTCGCAACGGTAACATCACACACATCAGAGGGACTGAAGAAGAAAACCGAAAACCGCAGAGGAGCAAGACGATTCTGCACAGAAAACTCATTTTCCAATCCGGAACGATTTGACCTCGACGAATGTTCTTCTTCTTCAAGGGACCTGCACTGGGGGTTCCAGGCTCTATGAGGGAGCGAGTTCTTTCTCTCACCCACGAAGGCCATCCAGGTGTGGTCAGAACCAAGCAGTATCTTAGGGACGCTTATTAGAGGCAGCACATGCAAAACGATGACGAAGAATGGGTTAAGCGATGTGGACCTTGTCAGCTGGACGACAAATTAGCAAAACCATCTCCGTCGGTGTTCCAGCCAACGGAAGTTTCGGCGGAGCCATGGACTCGCCTGGCCCAGGACATCGCCGGTCCATTTGCGGCAGCTCCACATCACCAGCGATGGCTATTGATCCTTAAAGCTTTCTCATCAAAATGGCTTAAGTAGGATGTCGATCCAGCTATTCGACGAAGCACGTGATCGATTTCTTGGAGCAGGTCTTCGCCAGACGTGGGTATCCGTCAGAAATCGTTACCGATATTGGCCCTCAATTTATACCTGATAACATTGAGGCTTATCTCAAGGGAAGAAGTAGAACCTATCTGAAGACTGCGTCTACAACCCAATGGCTAATGGAGTGGTGGAACGGTACAACCGCTTGCACAAGAAAGGGCTGCAGATTGGGTATCTGGAAGGTACATCATGGGAAGTCACGATTAGGAAACTACTTTTTTCTCACCACCACCACCACTGCTCCCACCGGATCTCCGAAAACCGACGAAACCGGGTACTAATGCCAGAAGAAGTTCACTTAGTCCGAGAGATTGGGTTAGCTATAGGCTTTCCTCGCGTTCCAAAGAGTAAACCATCTTGGACCAAGCCATTAAGGATCCTAAAACAGCGAGGACGATTCACCTATGAGTTCAAAAATGGCCAGGGTTCATTCCGACAATAACGATGAATCAACGGAATGTCGAATCTTTCCAGTGCCAAAAACCGAACCGATGCCGAACAGCCGGGACAGCCAGAAAAAATCCTCCTCCGTATCCTAAACAACGTTTTCTACCCTCGGGAGGAGGAAGGGTGATGTAGTGGTAGTGTCTGTGTTATGCTATGACATTCACATGCTAATCATAAAATGACAGTCTATGTATTGACTAATATGCAAATTAACTTTGTGGCACTTTCACCTGTTGCTTTTGTGCAACAAATCAGGCGGCTTGTTTCCTCTTCAACTTTACAGGTCATAATGTCATAATGTCATACAATATTAACGATTGCCGAGCTGCATCGTCCATGATTCACTAATTATATATATATATATATATATATATATATATATATATATATATATATATATATATATATATATATATATATTTAAGGACATATATCTTTAAGGACATGAGTGTTCTAGGACCACTTCAGAAACTAAATGGACGGGTTTAGCCTTAGAGCTACATGACAACCAAACGGTGTCTGTATGGACAGAATTATCTATGAATTTGATACCACTACGACAATATATTTGCATACCAATGTACATTTGTACGGAATTTCTACAGCAATCCAGCCGACATGCTGCTATTGAAGTGAAATTGCCTTTGGGGCAGAGTGATCGTGCATTAATCACAAGTTAGTTGGCAAAATTAAGATTTTACATGAAAAGTAACTGATGATAGAACTATGTATTAATGATGAGCTCACGTTTGTGTATATTTATGAATCATGTCGTTGAAGACGTGCTATGTCTGTCAAAAGCTACTGCTCCTAAGAGTAAGCAACAACAGGGGCCGTTGATAAAGCCAACTGCAACCAAACATGTCGTCGGTTTTCGGGAACAATTTTCTTTTTTTGGATAATAGTCGACAAAAAAGATCGGAAATCAAAAATTGTACATACGTTATGATATGCAATTACTAATGGTTTATGACTTATGACAGTTATACTCTTGCTAAGGAAAAGGTTGCGTATCTCGAAGAGTACATAACACACAAGAGTGTGGCAACTGGCATACTCAACTTATTATTGAGTAATAGTATTAATATATGACACGTCCACCGCACCCTAACCGCCCGCCCCTCCCACAAATTTTGCTTTACGGCCTTTGCATGAAAAGATTGAAAGGATTAATTTAAACAAATTAACAGATAACAAGTAGGCCCCAAAAGGGGCAATATTCCTTCGTGGACTTTAATAATTTCTTTTGAAATTGGTTACAAATTTACTTATTTACATATTTCTTAATTATGTACTATGTACTATGTACTTCCTACGTACTCAAGCATCAATCAGCATGAGCTATAATCAGTTTTAGCGCTTTCTTTAGCATTGCTTTTTGTCAACCGTTGAGCTGACCAGTTAAGCACACTTAGCGAATAACTATCCGTTAGCTAATGGCCCACGAGGGCAAGTTACGCACTTTAGTGTTAACTTGATACACTCACTCAGTGCAATGATTGTTGTTAAAATGTCAGTGCATTCATTGTGCCGATGCAGTGGCCGCCACAGCACATCGATATTCAGTCCTTCAAATTTTAACTGATTCTTTAATATCCAATACAAAGGTTTTCATTAATGGTGATCTTCAGTATGATTGGAGTATTATATTTCGCTATTAGTTTAAGTACTCTTGGGTTTGGCCGTATATATCTTTGAAACTTTGAAAACTTTGAATTTCTCAAAACAACAGTGCTCACTGTAGATGGAAGTTTGAAGATGAGCTCTAAATCCCATCTTCAAAGATCCATCTATGTGTCGATGTGCAGCCCCCACGCTACACTTCCGCACATAAAAATTTGTAACCATTTAGATTGCTGACAGTTCCTAAGCTGCGATAAGACTATGATTTCCATCGCTTATATAGCCATTTACCTAATTTGCATAAATGAACTTCCACCAAAAAGTGCCCTATACATGCTAGCCCTGTGTTGAAGATAGGGCCTTGATGTGATCAAATAGACAAAATACATGCTAAACATAGATAGAAGTCGATTTATTCATTCCTGCTCCATCAGGAATAAAAACGAAGCATCCATAAAATCACGAGTTTAACCACTTAAAGAGAGTAAACAGCGTCAGGACCTAAACGGATTAACTTAAACAGATTAAATTAAATCGTTTAAATAATTTAGTTCTTATTTCATGAATACACGGTTAAGTTTTATATGAATCCATTTAAATGGGGGGTATACCAAATACACTAATGACAAAATTTTTCCGATTGTGCTCAAACTTTGACACATTGTAGCGCTTCTACCAGAGGAAGATACCAAGGACAAGCCTGAACGGGAGGCGTCAGGCACCCTCGTACCCACGAAACCAAGACCTAGAAGAGAGAAGGGAAGAGGGAGGTACAGCTTTTCACTCACCATTGAAAGTAAAGAATTGGCCCATCCGGGTTTCGAACCACGGCCCTTCTGACTCCGGAGCAGACATGCCAACCAACTACACCACAGGGCCATCAGCTGAACTCCCGTTACAGGCTTATCAATCTTTCCTATGCCTGCTTCCCTCACAACATATTAATAGCTGCGTTTCTCCAAAATAATTAAAAATTTCGATGCTTTTCGTTTTTCACAGGGTTCACAGCAGCCTCGCAAAGTTGCTGACCTACGGCTTTTTGTGCATGTGGGTGGTCGAAGATTTTTGATTTTTCTGCGGATTGTAAGAGCTAATGTCTTGAATTTTCTTATGAACATAAAGGAAACCTAGGACTATTGTTACGTATGCGCAACTTCAAAATTGGTTGAGTACACGCAGGTGCCGCACGACATTTACCATGCATCCCACCCGCAAGTTACGGGAATTGACATATTTCGTTTGAGACCTAATTCGCTGCAACCATCCGATTGGGCTTAAATTTTGCATACAGATGTCTCTTAATAGCATAAATAGGTGTGCAAAATTTGAGGCTTGTCAAACGCAACAGTGAAAAGTAATACAACATTTTGTTCAATGTTTGCTGTCAGAGACGCAAAATTAGCTTCCCGCCAAAAATGGTATATCTTCAAAATCATCGAATTAGTATAAAATTGTACTGAATCGATAGGTCTCATCATTCTAAACAACTTTTCTAATTGCACCAAGGCACGATATTACTTCCAAGATGAGATAAATTCCTTCAAAGTTTAGCTACATGCCGATTTTGAGCGTGTTTTCATTGTAAACCACAAAATTAAGCAGTCATTAAAAAACCATAACAAAACCTAAACTCACCAAACTTGGCTCATATTGGACCTTATATCCTGGCTATATTCTGTAAAAATTTCAGAAGATTTGGAGCACTTTGGAGGATTAGATAAATTTTGAAAAACTGAACGAAATTGTTCAGTTTGAGGCCCCATACAGTTCGGATATCATGGGATACATCAATGCCTTATATTAACTTCTTAACTATGATATGTTACCTACTTGCATGCAAAAAAACTAGCGCTCTCCGAAGAAGTTGTGCAAACCCCTAGGTATACCCCCTAAGTCAATTTGTTTAATCCATCAAGTTTGCGTGGACTAAGTTAAAGCAATTTTGCACTGATTTTTAAGTTACGGAGTAAACGGATTAAGTTTAATCATTTTATGAATACGGGTTTAATACGGGTCTAAAGTTTAATCCGCTGTAGGGTTAATAACAGATAAGCGACTGAACCTAGCCAGTCTCGACAGGGTACCAATTTGTGAGATGGTTCATTGCGGTCCAATTTCTCGGAAGAAGGGCCCCACACGGCCAAGTATACTCCGAGCCTATTTGCTATCACTCATTTGTTGTTAGTCGAAGGTTAATTTAGCATGATTATTTTAGTGCTTAACAAATGTTATGATGCCGAACATGACTGCTGGTCTGCCCGAACCTCTCAGTGCAACAAGACTACCGTAGCTGGAATGGTCCCTCGAACCAATACCAGATACGGGAACCCTTGCGATGCCGGCAGTACCTGTAGTCATTCTGGAACTAATGGGGTACCTTCGTGCAAATCGGGCGGTGTCGTTACTCCGTGCTTTAAGTCATGCTCTAGAGCCAAGCGTAAGATGGTTTAAGTGTCGAAAGATGCATTCTTATGTTTATAAGAAAATTGTGTCTGTTATATTCGAATTCCGGAACTTATAAAAGATAAAGGAAGTAAAAGCGGGCTGGCAGATGGATCCCTAAATAATACAAGGCATTATACGGCTGGTGGCAATGGCAAATTTCGACGCTATAGACGGGTGGTAATTTAACTCAGGAAATTCCTTGTTTAAGATACAATTGTTGGCTGGACCTAAAATTGTCTGAATAATTTGGAAGCATTTTCTGGTTTTTAGCGAGCTTCAAGCGCACAAATAGCGTAAACCTGTTATCAATGTAAATCTTAGGAAAAAATTTTAACTAACACTAACTCCAATCATTCAGGGCAAGCAAACACTCTGATCGCTGGAGCAACATTCGAAGACCCCAACTGGACTCCTTTTCCTAATATGGTAAAGGCTCTGCAAGGTTACGATTTCTACGAAGGATTTCCGCTATCGGATTTTGGAGCAGATCCGGGCTGGCGTGCTCAGATCTTCGAAGCGACCAGCTACGATCCAATTGATCAGGAAATCGCCCTTGAGAAGGGTATCGATTTATCCAGTGAGCTCTACTGTGATGGAAAGTACGAGTTCAATGAAGCTCACAACAAAGCGCAGCTTAAAACTCTGATGAAGAAAAGCTCTGGTACCGACCCCAAAAAGAGCTACGGTCCGAGCTTTAGTCACACTAAGGGTCTAGAGCACTCCATGGAGCGAAAGAAACCTGATATTAAGAACACTGCCTCGGCAGAGATTGGGCTAAGCTCGCCAGCCCTCTATGAAGGTGGTGAGTCAAAGTCGAAACTGGTACGGAGCAGTTCACAGCTTTTCAGTGACGAGAAAGGATTTCTTGCCATAATGAAGGCAGAGTGTCTCGTCTACAAGGTACAACTCAGTCGGGAAGTCCAGCCAACCTTTCGACCAGGTTTCGTCCAGGGTCTCAGAGAGCTGTTCTCCAGTTCCGACGAGGAAACATTCACAGAGAGCTACAAGCGTTTTGTGGGCGAATTTGGTACCCACTATGCCAGAACCACACTGATGGGTGCCCGAATTGCCTATCTAAAAACGTTCAGCAAGACTGTTACAAAATCTCTGACGCAGAGCCAGTTTGACGATGGTTTTCAAAAGCTGGGCACAAAAATCATCGGTATGGCGTTGGATAAAACTCGACTGAAGGTCACCAATACTTCGACCTCAAACATGACAGCTGAGGAGGAAGAAAGCAGTTTTGAGTCCGTTTCGTCCTACGGATCGATTCCAAGTCCGGATCTGATTGATTGGGCCGGGCAAACCTTTAGTCGACCGGCTCCGATTCGATTCGATCTGGAACCGATGGAAAGTCTGCTGTCAGTTGATTTGATTTCGGGCATTGAACCGAGTCTAAATCCATCGGATATAGAAAAGAGAATCTGGTGGTTTAGAGAGCTGCAGTCCAGTTACGTGGAAGTGTTCAATAAAACGATCCCCATTGTGCCTAAGGGATGTGGGCATAATGACAATTGCACACTAGACGAAGATTGTACAACAACCAACGATACAGAGTCTGGTTTTTTCTGCACACCAAAACGTAAGTCTACACATGTTTCTTGTATTTCTGTCAATGTTTAAGCATTT